>BMAO01033601.1:0-19018 GCA_019973975.1 Trichonephila clavata | reverse complement strand
ATAATAAAATTCGCATTTCATTCAATTTCTTCCATTTAAATATAAAAATTTTAGTAATTGTTTCTAAAATAAAAGCACACTGTTGTGCATAATTTTCTTCTATCCAAGATGATAGAAAAAACCATTTTTAACATGATAGCCTTGATTTTTTCTTCTGATTTTTACGGTAATATTATGCACGCATATAAGAACAGAACCGAATTGTTTTTAGGTAAGTGGTTAAAAGTATATTTCCAGTCTCACTCTACTACTTATTCATAGTCAATGAAAATATGGATTTCTTCCTATACATACTGTTAAATTGAGAGAATATTTTCTGGTGTTTTTTTTCATCATTGTATAATGTTAAAAATTAAACTTTCCTTCTAATAAATTAGAAAAAAAGTTTTGGAAGCAATAATAATTACATTTAGCTATTTTAACAAAAATTGTTACATCAAACTAATTTTTTTCTATTTATCGAACTTTGTCGGAGACGTATGTAGGAACACTGGGCATCTTTGCTGTCTTGAAAATTTAAGCTAATTGTTAATGATTGGTATTGTTACCACCCGCATGTGCAGAGGGCGCTAGTAGTCCTCTTTGTTTACGTTCTCAGTATGCATGTAATCAACCCAAGGAGTGGACGTACCAACTGTCGCTCAATAAACCATCATTATTTAAAGTATACAGTCCGCGCTCTCTTTGCTTGAGTAGATAAGTTACACATAACTCAAAGTCTGCTCATAACCCGTTCAACACACTTATAGAACTACACACCTTTTGTGGTCATAGTTATAGCTATCACCCCACCAGTTTGTGTAGTCACCCGAGCCCAAAAAATTTAAAATGGCTCCAAGAAAATTCAGAGCTCACCGTGTTGAGCAGGCACAAATCACATACTCTTGGCCAAATTACGCGAATAAAAAACTGTTTGGAAAATGTGGATTCACCGTTGAATCAAGCTGGACTAAAAAACAAGCTCGCATCGCTTTCCGAGATCAAAGGAAAAATCGACGTCTTACGGAACAAAGTTACAGTGTTCTTTCGGATGAGGAGCTTCCAAATTTCGAAAGAGTTTGGACAAAATGGAAGAAGACGCAGATAATTTAGAGGTGAGTCTCACTTGAACCTTCTAATGTGAATACCTCTGAATTATCTGTTAAAAAAATATTTTAAAAATTGCAATGTGAAACTGCCATCCATTAATTTACCAGAATTTTCGGGACAGTACATCGATTGGTTGCAATTTAAATCCCAATTCGTATCATTAATTCATGAGAAAATACTTGTTTATCAGACTCTGAAAAACTGTAATTTACAATCTCTGCCCTCAAAGGTCATGCAAAACAATTGCAAACAGTAAACGATTCGTACTCTATTTGAAGCCTTAAAAGGCAGATACGAAAATAAAAGATTAATTGCAAATAGCCATATTGCTGAACTTTTAAATCCTAACAAAATAAAATTTGAATCTGCTTTTCACCTGAGTATTTAATAGATTCCATTCAGAGTCATCTTAGAGCCTTAAAACAATTAGAATTAGAACCTAACACCTTGTGTGAATCAATATTAATTTTTGTAATAACTCAACGTCTAGATGATAATCGCGTAAGCACTATGAAATGGAATTACATTCCAATGATTTGCCTAGATGGGATAAATTTTTAGACTTTCTAATTAAAAGAAGTCAAGCCTTAGAAAACGTGCAAAGAAATTATTCGCTGAAAAAAAGAATGAATATTCTCCAAAATTCAAATAATTTGTCGTGAAAAATAAGAAAAAAACCTGTCCCTTATGTTCTTCTGAATTACACCCATTTTTAAGTGTAAACAATTTCACGATATGTCTGTTCAAGACAGAAAGAACAAAGTGAGATCCCTTAATTTATGTTTTAATTGTCTTGGTTATCACCTTATTAAGAACTGTGTAAAACTGAACAAGAAATGTAATTTTGTAATGCGAATCACAATTCTCTTTGCAACGCAAGTGTACCCCGACAAGTATCAAACGAAAACAACAGAAATTTTCCCTCTCCACAGAGTTCATCAGGGGTCATTCATGACCAGAGTGTCGCTAATTCACCCTTGAACTACTGCGTGTCTTTAAATTAGGTTGGAGAGAGATCAGTTTTGCTTTCGAAGCTAAGGTCAAAGTTCAGAGCGCAGCAGGGTGTGGGTTTCAATGATCGCCTGCATTGTCCTCGGTTTGAAGAAACAAGATTTCTGTGCAACTATTGCAGGTGTTAGAGGGAGTTGTTTTTCCGTGAGAAAAAGGGTTTCTACTGAGATATCGAACGGAGGCTCATTTAAAAGAAAACTCAACTTTCTTTTAGTCCCGGAAATAACAGGATGTGTTCCTACTCAGCCATTTGATTTAACAAAAATGAATTTGCCTCAAAATATAATTTATGCAGATGCGGAATTTAATATTCCCAAACAATCGATATTCTCCCGGGAGGTGAAATATTTTATGAATTATTAAAAAGTAAACAAATAAAATTACATGACAATTCAATAATATTCAGGACTCTGTTTTCGGTATATCGTAACAGGTTCCATTCAAAACGATCAATCAAACTATTATTTTTGCAATTTCATTCAAGATCAGGTTGATAAAAATTTAACAAAATTTGGGATTTAGAGCAATAGGAATTAAAGAAGAATCTAACTGTGATCCAGATGACCAGGCCATGCAACATTTTAAATCCTCAGTACGTTTCAAAAGTGGCCGTTATGAAGTTGGGTTTCCTTGGAAAAGAGATAAACAAGAGTTAAATGACAATTTTTCCGTAGCAGAAAACCGTGCCAAATCCTTAGCAAAAAGATTCATTCGGGACCCAACTCTGTTCACACAATATGTTGAAATTTTAAAAGAATATGAATCGCAAGGGATAATAGAAAGGGTTTTTCAAACTGAAAAACCAACTGATAGAGCAGAATTTTATTTACCGCACCAAGCGGTCTTTCGCCAAGAAATCCTTACTACGAAAATGCGCATTGTTTTCGATGCAAGCACCCATGAAGATGGACAATTATATAGCTCTCAATGAGTGTATATGGCCAGGTGCGAATTTAAACCAAACATATTCCACCTGATAATTTATTTTCACTTGAACACATTGCTATTACCGCAGACATAGAAAGTGCATTCTTGCAAATCTCATTACGTGACGAGGACAGAGATGCAGTTAGATTTCTGTTTCCAAACTTGAATCAAACCAAACAGATCCCTACAAGTTTCAAGTGTACAGATTTAAGCGTGTGATGTTTGGAGTCAACGTAAGTCCTTCTTACTCTCCGCAACAATTAAATACACATCGAGAAATACCGGAGCAATATCCAGCAGCAACGGAAATGCTTGATACTTGTTTCTATGTTGACGACGTAATTAGTGGTGCTGAAAACATTTCCCAAGCCTTAAAATTATCAAAGGACGCTGACATAATCATGAAGAATGCCAGCATGAAGCTACGGAAATGGAATTCAAATAATCAAACACTGATGAGAACTTGGAAAGGGGAAGGACTTGAGATACATCCCGTCACTCGGAAGACAGTTAAATCCCTTTATCAAAGGTTTTAGGGATACCATGGAATGTCGTCCATGACTATTTCACAATTGATGTGAAAGGACATGGAATTGGATACTTCAAAACTATGACAAAAAGAGTTGTACTTCAATCAGCTGGTAAAATATACTATCCAGTTGGGTTTTTGTCACCTTACACAATTAGGCTCAAATGCCTATTACAAGAACTTTGGCTACGAAAGTTAGCCTGGATGACGAGCTACCACCAGATATTTATGCAATATGGTCACAATGGTGGTCAGAACTTCCACTTTTATCAGAATTAAAGATTCCACGAATGATCCTCGATTCCAGTGGAGATTCAAGTGATGTCCAAATCCATACATTTTCCGATGCAGTCAAAAAGCATACGGAGCAGCCGCCTTCTTGAGGGTCAAGTACAAAGACAGAATCAGCATTAATCTCGTGACATCCAAGAGCCGTGTCGCACCTCTGAAAAAGTTATCCCTGCCCAGATTGGAACTGATGGGTGCTTTACTTGCTGCACGCTTAGCGAAGGAAGTAAAGAAAATCATTGATCAAAAATGTTCAACCAAAGCCTTTTTGCGGACGGACTCTCAGATCACCTTATATTGGATCAAAGGCCCAAGCCATAGATGGAAACCCTTTGTAGCGAACAGGGTTCGCGAAATTCAAGCCCTCACCGATCCTAACTCGTGGTTCCACTGTTCAGGCAAGGACAACCCAGCAGATCTCCTTACGAGAGGAATTAGTGTAGACGCTCTTTCAACCAACTCCAAGTGGTGGAATGGATCCTCATTTCTACGTGAAACCGACTTCCTGACAAAGAACTAAATGAACCTATCCCAGAAAGGTTGTGAAAAGAACTCTCAAATCCAAAAAAGGACATTTCTTGACATTGACAGTGACTCAAAACAATTTCTTTGAAAACATAATTCATATTTCAAATAATTATATAAAATTGTTCTTTACAGGTTCATATATAACTGTAGAACCAGAACTGCAAAGATAAAGGGACCCCTTACTTCACAAGAGGTAAGTCATGCTGAAAACTGGCTGATCCGCTCATTGCATGAAAGGGAATTCCTGAAGAAATGCGTAAATTGTTGGCAGGTGAGCCTATTCCTATTAGAAGCAAATTAACCCCTTAATGTTTTTCTTGATGAGAGTAACATTATTAGAGTAGGAGGCAGACTTGCAAATTCAAATTTAAACGAGAAGGCTAAATTCCCCATGATTTTACCTAGTAGAAACATTTTAACTGAATCATATTGAGCTATTATCATAAAAAATATTTGCATGCAGGACCCCACTCACTCTTGTATCTTGTTCGTCAAAAATTCTGGCCACTCAATGAGAAATAACTGTCGTAGAATTATTCATGAATGTGTGATTTGCTTCAAAAATAAGCCCATCACAATGAATCAAATTATGGCCAACCTACCGAGAGATCGTGTAACTCCGAATTATCCCTTTAATATCACGGGCATTGATTTTGCAGGCCCATTCTTTATTAAGTTTAAAAATCAAATAAAAGGTGCACTAAATAAAATCTATGTAGTAATATATATATGTTTATGTACAAAAGCAATTCATTTAGATTTTGTGACAGATCTCACATCTCAAGCATTCATAGCAAGTTTAAAACGGTTTTTTGGTAGAAGAGGGGAAAGTGCGCAAAAATCACCACCGACAACGCTAAAACATTTGTTGGGCAAATGCCGAAATTAAAAAATTGTTCAAAATGATTAAATTACCTGATCAAACATTAGCAGAATTTTTGACTAATGAATCCATAGAGTGGAATTTTATCTCCCCAAGGTCCACAAACCCTGGAGGGCTATGAGAAGCAGGAATAAAGTTATTTAAATTCCACTTAAAAAGAGTTGTAGGGAACGCACACTTAACTCTCGAAGAATTCATCACAGTACTTTGTGAAATTGAAGCAATGCTAAATTCCCGTCCACTCACTCCTTTGACATCAAATTTCGATGATTTCGAAACACTTGACCCTGGACACTTCTTAGTAGGTAGACCCCTAACTTCCATAGTTGAACCGCAAATAACTGATATAAATGAGAATCGGTTGTCGAGATGGGGAAAAGTAAAAAATTACCCAACACATATATAAGCTTTGGAAACGCGATTATTTAAATAATTTACAAGAACATCACAAGTGGAAATTTAACCAGAATAATGTTTCTGTGGGAACCTTAGTTTTAATTAAAGATGAAAATATTCCCAGTACGAAATGGAGTACTGGTCGTATAACCGAAATATTACCTGGCACCGATGGTAAGGTCCGAGTTGTGAACATGCGTGTGCCAAATGGAAACATATTAAAAAGAACCGTCAGAAATCTTTGTATATTACCTGTATGAATTTTGTTATTCGTAATTATCGTACATGTATAAATTAACTTTAATCATATTTTAAGTATCACCAAATGTATTGTGTTTTTGCATTTAAATGTTGTAAATAGTGTGTATTTACATTTAATCATTATGCATATACTTTTGCTTTGTAAGTACTGTGCATCTTGTATTTTAGTATCGTAAATTGTTTTATGTATTTGTATTGAAATTTCATTTCAATGGCGGGGACTCTGTTACAACCCGCATGTGCAGAGGGCGCTAGTAGTCCTCTTTGTTTAAGTTCTCGGTATGCATGTAGTCAACCCAAGGAACGGACGTACCAACTGTCGCGCAATAAACCATCATATTTAAAGTATACAGTCCGCGCTCTCTTTGCTTGAGTAGATAAGTTACACATAACTCAGTCTGCTCATAACCCGTTCAATACATTTATAGAACTGCCACACCTTTTGTGGTCATAGTTATAGATATCGCACCCACCCAGGTATAAATAAAAAAAATAGCACTTAATTTGGAATAAAAGTGAACATTCGTTATTATTTAAGTAGAAGAGGAACGATGTGAAACGGAAGAAAACAATTTTAAATTACAATGAAAATTAATGAAGAAATTTTGAATATTAAATTATCTTAATCTAGTTCTTGTGTTTAATAACTTATCAAATGATCCTAATTCTACTGCCGAGTCCAAAATATAAAAGGAAGAGTTTTTAAAACGAATTTTAATTTCGATAACTGTTTAATTTGACTCAATTATTTGACTCGAATAATAAAAACAGAGTTATTGCCGTTTGAGACACAACAGGGTTGTTTACATTATGACGGTAAAAATGAGAAGGACGAATTATTTTAATGATACGATTTAAATATGAAAGGAGACACGATGCAATTAGCTTTTGAATTAAATTAAATGGGGCATTATTATTGGATTGATTATTTCATATTACATTACATTCACCGCTAGATTGTGAAATTAGATGAATTATGAATTTGTACAAAAGTTGTTTTGAAGAAACATAATTTCTGTCACTTTAATGGAAACATAAAGCAACATTTGATAAAAGATAAATAAATCTTGGAATGGAGAAGTAACGCACTTTTAACACCTTTTATAAGCTTCACTTGTATGTAACGGAATCTTCAAGCTCAATATTTTCACCCACTTTAAGAGGTCAGAAAAATTCGAAATTTAGTTCACTTGTCCAGGACCGATGACAATATGATAATTTCATAATTTTGTTTCATTGTTCTGATCAAGATCATGAGGACTAACGATTTCCTATTTTCAGATCCCACCCCGCATCTGGCGACTAATTTCAGATCTCATTTCCAGATTTGGCGACTAAAAGATTAAGTTACAACTTTGTTCGATTAACTCTAAAAGCGTTTTTTTTTAGTTTTTTTTTAACTTAATTTTATTTTAATTGAAGGAAAAAAAAACTGTACAAAAAAATGTAGTTTAAAATAAACTAACAGAAAATGAACCAACTAACTCCAATTATATTGTAAATCATCTGATATTGCCATTGGTTATGTGAAATAGGAAATATAAGATTTTTTGCGGGTATAAGAAAAATAATTATTTGGTGTGTGCTTTTTGATCCCTCCAATTTGAAAAGTATTGCGAGCACGAGAAGAGAAAGCCGAACCTCAGCCCGTCATTTTGATGCGAGCGAGAAGGAAGGGTTAAATGCTTTAAGTCAAAGCCATTCGTTTCTTCGAAATGATGAGAAATAAGCTTTTATAGCTTAATCAATATCATCTTTGGAATAAAAGCTCTCCCTATGTATTAATTTTTTTTCCTGTTGGAAAACTTTATCCGGAACATCAACTAATAAAGTATGAACTATTCATATGCTCAATCAATTACTGACAACACTTACACTGATGGGAGACTTCCTTTTGAGCATATTTAATTGACTTGGTCTATTAACCTTTACCCAAAAGGCTTTTGGAAAATAAAATAGAAATCTTATTAGTTTAGTATGAGAGCAACTGTATGGACTTTCATTCTGGACCAAAGTACTACCCTTTTAGTAAATAAATTTTGTGGGAAAAAACTATATAGTAATCTGCTTAGTTTCCCTTTTTCATTTACTTTTTTTTATTTTGTTCTTCAACTAGACGCATTTCATTAGGTAATTGTAAAAGTTCTAACCATATTTTGTGACGAGGCAGAAATGCAAAGAGCACAAAATGTTTGTAATCTTAGATTCTGCACATATACGCCATTACTTTTTATTTTATATATTTTTCTTGCCATATTTCAGGTAAAAAATTAACTCCATGTCGGTAAAAGAAGAATTGGAGTGAAAAAAAGTCGCGCATATCAGTTTTCTGATCATTCCAATCATAGAAGAATTTGCAACTGAAACATTTGGCTAACATGAGCAGCGGGTTCTCTCTCAACCCGTTTCCAACTAACCTCTAGGTAAATCTGTATTTTAATGATTGCTTGTTTTGAGAATCTCGCCTAGTGAAGGAACCGTGATATACGCTAATAGGATTGATAATTAAAGATATCTGGTATCGGAAAGTAGATGTTGAGACTGTAATTGAAAGGAGAGGGCGTTGAAGTTGTAATTGTAAAGAGCGAATGTTGAGATTGTAATTCTAAAGAGCAGAGTATTCGATTATAAATGTGTGCATTGATTTGAGGATTATTTATTAATGAAATTGAGGTATTGTAAAATCGTGTGACTGATGTTTGAACTTATTCTGGAATTGAAACTGAGAATACAAACTTCTTGTAAAAATTTAGGGAATTTTTATTACTATTGGTTAAAATTCTCCAGATTTTATTTTGTTTTTATTGAATATCACCCATTAGGTGCTTATTATTAGAACAAATAAAAGTTGTCGAGTTTACAATGTCTCTTAAATCGACTCTTCAACAAATTAATAAATACTCCGGTTCATTTCAAACGCAAGAAACAGGAGAATAGGGAAAGTGGGGTAAAATCTCACAATCAACCCCCATTATTTTTGGCTAACTATTACAGCAGCATGTATGGATATGCAACAAATGCCCCTCACATAGACGACAAAATTAAGGAATATTCAGTTGGAATTGTAAGCATTTGTTATATTTTAAGCTTATATAAGGACGGACGAAAAAACCTGCAAGTAGGCGCTCGATACCCCAGGCACGGGCCTGCTTCCAACAGTCTTTCAACTGTCATCTGGTAAACTTTGAAGACTACGGCTAATTCAGACACTAGGCTATTCAAGCTGTTTCTTAACATAATCAAGAACCTCTTCTCCCCTCCGTCGAAAATTATCACTATTTGCTTATTTTTCGCAGCTTCTGTATCCATTCCTGAATTTCTAAAACTATCGACGACAAATGTTGTCGTCTACTGTATCCTCTCCACAAACTTGACGCCATGCTGAGGCTACAACATTGTGTGTGTGTCCTTTGCTGATCTCTTACAAACAAGCAAGTGGAAAAAGTTGTCATGTGTATCCGAGTCTTGGCTCAACAAAAGACACGTTATGTAATAGGTTCGATCCATGTTAATTTGTCTGGCTCAAAGTCCTCACATTGGTGTGGTGTAGATGAGGAGAATAAAGTGCTAGCTCAAGTATCGACCTTATCATCCGATTTTTTTATCAAAATTCTAGAAACAATGGCTGTGACAAATGGATCTTTACTTAAGCAAAAATAAGAAATGGGAAGCATTCAGTAAACAAATAAAGGATAATGAGGATCCATTTTTATACTTCCACAATTGGTCACTCTCAAATAATAAAGTAATATGTTTATTTTAAAGAACTATAGCATGTTACTTTGTGGTTTCTTAAAAATATGGTTTTCTTGGATAAGAATTAATTTAATAAGGCCTTGTTACACAACACTTACTTAATGGCCTTCCAAAGAAACAAATTCGCCAGCTCCTGTGAGAGAGGCAGTCACTCACATAATTATGAAAGATTAATGAGGGTTCTTTTTAATAATTTATTATCGTTATGAATGCAGAATTGTGTTAAATGATCATTAATAACTGCAGACAATGAGAACTTAAATTCTTCTAGTCTCTATTTTAAACTACCTCTTTTGTTAGCTGAACAGAAAAGCAAAGTACTTTTCAGCTAATATAGCAATCTTTCTTAAAAGCACTTATTTTTAACGAACAATGCAATTTTTAAGTTAACAAATTAAACCTGAAAGTGTTCTAATACTTCTTTGAATTCTGTCTTCTAAAGGAATCATTCAATACGAATAAGGATACCATTTTAATGTCTTATGCTAATTAACTTACTATAATTTACAAAATGTAAAGCGTATTTTGTTATAATGGATAAATACAATTTTAAATGGAATCAATATCATCAAATTAACCTTTTAATAATTTTCAATAATACTGTGCGTTAATATGACTCTTTAATAATATTTAACGAAAATATTGAAAATTTGAGGTATTTGAGAAACAACATACGATGTTCAATTCTTTTTTAAATCATGAATTAAGATTTTTTAAAAAAATTTTGTGGATATAGAAATAAATAATTAAATATCCTAATAAAAAAGGGGAAATTTCATTACTGTTAAGTTGAGATTAATATATTAAACTAATAAAATGATAATATATCGAGATTAGTGATCACTAGGTTTGAAACTCCTAAGATATTTTGATTGATTTAACATTTATTTCTCACTAAAAGCAACATGAGAACATAGGTGAAGGATTTATAATTTTGTGTCACGGTCAAGTGTGAGCTTCACTCTCTTAACTTTCCCATCATGCTATTTGAGGACTTTTAAGGCTGATTCCAACTAAATTGTAGCAAATTTCTCCACCATTATTGAGTACTAGTTTCTTAACAGAATCGAAACTCAAACTTGTTTCACCAGATGATGTGGAAATCGAAGCCTACGTTGTTCTCGACCACGATAACTTTACCGAAATATTTTAGGTCACAGGTTAAAAACTTCTCAAGTTATGGAGTTTATTATTTAAAACATTTAATGTTCACGATTTATAAATAATTAAAAATATTAAAATGAAATAGCGTTTGAAATAAATTATTCATAATAAAAAATATACTAAACACTATCGAAAAATCAATGATTATTTGACTTTATCCATAATAAAGATTACTTCACCAGTCACAATACCATTTCTGACTTTTTAGAAAGTAATTAAATAAAATGGCATATTTAAAAAAAAAACATTTACATAATTAATTATAGATATATTTCTTTTCTCAAAATCTATTAAAAAATTCACAAAATATTTGAATTTTCTTTCTGTTTCTTTTTTGTTTTGTTTTGTTTACTGTGGTTGAGAGTTTTTTAAATATTACGACATAAGTCCAGTCTATTACTTTATAGTCAATATTTGTTAATTTCAAACGCATGAAGTCTTAAGGCCACAAATGAAGTTTATTCAATTATATATAAGAGCCTCACCACTACTATCAGTGCAGGGATCGGCAAACCGTGGCTTTTTGTATAGATGGTTGCGACTCTTCAGACTTCTAGCTATATGAATTATTTAAAAAAAACTTTATTATATCTTCTAAAAATTATTGCTTTCCCCCTCTTTCTCCTTTATAAATATCTGTTGAAAAGGTTTACATAATTTGAATCTAAAATTAAACATTTGACTGGCTTTAGAGGTTTATTTATTAAATTGTTCTCCACTGACAAAGTCCATTGAGAATCAGGGAAAATTTTAAAATTAGTTCTATAACAGTAAATTTCTAATTCATTGGTAGAAATGCCGCCATGGGAAGATACTCCGCTAGGGGATTTCTAGCAGCGTTTGCTTATTTGCGTACATGAGTTAGGCAGCACTCTTGAATATGAGCAAGAGATACACGTAAAACCCCAACAGAAGTGACAAAAACATATTCCGTATTTTGTAGCATGTTTAAAGGTCAATAAACAGAGAGTTGAACTGGATTTTTTCCCCGGAACGATTAGTCAATTTCAATTATTAGTGTTGTAAACGGGAAATTTCAAAATAAAGTTCTAATGGTATTGGTAGAAATATTTATTCACGATGTTTGGAATCTTAATTCCAACAATATGATATTTTGATACTGGCTGTTTATGCACTGAGCCACAGAAATAAAAATATCTTCGAAAGTTCTTGGTTTTGGACGGATGGAAAATGTTGCTTAGCGCGCGCGTGCGTAAAAAGCCTTATTTAAATATTATAAAAGGAAATATAAATTGGTGTGCAAAACAATCTTAAAATCGCGATTGCTACAGCAGGCCCAACTTCCCTTCCTGTGAAAGCATATGTGGCTCTTTGTAATCATAATTATCTTGTTTTCCTTATAAATTGGCTCTTCTCTCCAAACGTTTGCCAACCACTGGCCTAGGGCAATCTAGAAACTCGATTTATACTGTATATTGAAGATAATAAAAAGGTGAATGACATGATAGAGCGAAAGCAAAAGCCAATGTCTTTAATTTGACCTTCAAAGTTTAAGAAACATTTTCCGGGACCGGACTGTTTGAAATAGCTTTTAAAAAAAATCAATACTCAGCTGTATGGGAACAGATCTTAAAAGTTTCAAGTATACTCTGAATCCTTTCTTTTCGTCTATGAGTGCGTACATAAAAAACATTAACTCATTAAAAAATATTTCCGATGCTCTGAGTTGTAATAATTTAATTTATCAAATGAGCAGATGTCCTCGATCTCTGTCAAAATAAAATATTCCGACAAAATAATATGAAAAAAGATTAAATTTATGTTAAAAGGCTTTTTTATTTGGAGTATTGATAAGAAAATTTATTATTTTATACTCTTTATGACACACAAAAAATATGAAATAAAACTAAACATTTTTCACCTTATGTTAGTTTTAATTTAAAAAATATCTTTAAAATTTGTATTTCTAAAAATGATATGTAATAAGGAAAATACATTAACGAATTCTTTTTGATCGATTTCTGTATTTCGCTTCTGTCTCTCTCTCTGTTTCTCACTGAATTGGAAGAAAAAAATCCATTCTACAAGACAAAAGTTTAAACTTAAACGGATGGCAAGCATCTATTGAATTGCTTCCTCTTTAAAAAAAAATTCCCCTTTTAGTTACCAAATAATCTTTTTTCTCAGAATAGGTTCTTAAAATTCTAAATCCCCAAACAACTTAAATTAGTTTGATAACGAAATGACTGTGTTCTATGCAACGTATAGCATAACAGTTCATTTTTCATGAATATATTTTGTAACTGAAATAAATCAAGAGTTTTCTCAAAATAATTAAATTAAATGAGTTTTTAAAATAAATGGAAAGTCTCAAAAATAATAGATTAATTTATTTCCTCCTTTAATTTTTAATGTGTAATTTGAAATAATAGTGAGATTTCGCTCAAGGGGAAATCTTTGGATAGTCATTTTATGAGACAAGATAAGTTAAAACGGAAAATTAACTTAATTAATATTATACGTAATAAATTATTTAGTCTTCTTTAATTAGAATTCTGATGCTTATATTTCTGTTCATAATTCTTTATTAAATATTCGTCAAAATAATTTAAAAGGATTAGTATATTTTTTTCTCGATTCCAATCTCTTTCATTGCCACAAAATCATTGTAAATCGAAGTACAATTCGGGATCGACTAATATAAAACCAACGTTTTTTGGAAAAAATCTACTAAAGACGATTGCTACATACGTAAATAAAAATAAAAATGAATCGTGATTTCACTTACTTAAGAAATCGAATATTAAACTGATGTAGCGAATGTTTTTATACATATTTAAATATTAATATTTTAATACTTCTCTTCAAATAAAAAATTACATCTAATAACCAAATGTTACTCACGTTCTATAGTTCCAGGAGTTACAATGCTACAGCTGTAAACAACAACGAATATAAATAACAACATCGCCATTTTTTGTTACTTGTTCGTCTCAGAAAGCAAGTTCATATTCGAATAAGTCTAAGGTAATATAACGCAAGGTCGTCAAGTAGCTACGCCCAAATGATGTGGGTGTTCACAGCAGACGATACATTTATTGTGTTCATCCGTTTTCGTAGAACAGGTAATCACTCTGTCGATAGTAATTTTCCTGTTTCCGTTCCACATGGGTGTGTTGCACGTTTCTGGTTCCTACGAAGTTCACTTCATCATCTTGTAATGAAAAAGATAATTTCTTCGTGACTTGACAAATTTTAAGGATCTTCTGAGTAAATCAGTGATAGAAAATCTGCAGTTCCTTATCCCGTTTAAATATGGCTATTTGCTAATAATATAGACTTTTGAGACTAAATTTGCATACTTTCAAAATTACTTTCACAAAGGTTTCTTTATTTCACAGAATTTTATTTTACTAAAATTTACTCCACGGATACCTTTTATTCACTCAAATGATAAAAATTATCTCCAAATGAATGATAATATCTTGAAAATATACAAAATTAATTATGTATTAAGTTCAACTTGCATCAATTATACATTGCAATTCTTCTCTCCAACTGAAATAACATATTTAGAATATTTACTAAAGATGCCAATTTAAGCCACATAAAACTTTAACAGCAGACGATTATATATCAGCAAATGAATACAGTAATCAAATAAATTAAAGTTACATGAATTATATATTGAATAAGCAGACGATAATAATATGGAAGAGAATTTTCTATAGTATAATTTAAGAGGTCAATTAAATATTAGTCCAAAATAATGAAAATAAATTTATACAGAACAATGTATTTTACAATATGGGACAGAATGTACTTATTTAAAATCATTATTATGTTATTTTAATTAATAACTTTTATACATTTGATTACTGATATATTTTATGTAGTTTTTTAATACTATTTTTAACCTAATGATTAATCTTTCTTTTTATTTAAAACAAAATTGGGTGGATTCCACAAAATAATTTTTCTTACCAGAATTAAAACTTTAATTAGGTTCTATAAAGTTTGTACTTTAATAAACTTTTCAATAAAAATTTAATGTAATGTTCTAATTATTAATAAAATTAATTTGAGGAATATTTGGTTTGAATATATTAAAATTGATGCTATAATTACGGTATTTATTTCTATTTCTCTCTCTGTTTGTGATAATGCTAGTAGCCTGCTGCTATCATTAAAAATTTATTGTACGGCATGACATTCTGCGAGTTATGTTAATAACTATCATATCAATGAATTATTTATATTGCTGAAGAGTTTTTACTATATTTTTCACTGTAAGCTTGTATGAATAAATAAAATTTTCGCTTAATAGATCATTTTTGGACTTATAAAGGCCGAGGTAGCCTAGTGGTCAAGGTAACGAACGGACTCGTGGCCGGAGTGTTAAGAGTTCCAGCCTTTCACCGCTGAAGAGCCCCGTGTAGGGAAGGGATGCATGTCAAATCTGTCAAACGTCTTCCCGTTGGTGTGGTGTGGAAGTTAGGAGAAGGGGTTCCAGCTCAGGTATCGTCCTCATCACTTGACCATGGTTCAAAATTACGAGGTTCTTCGCCAAAAGCCCTCGAGTAGCTGAACAGTGCTACGCCAATATTCACTCACTCATTCCAAATATTTTGAACTTGACCAAAAATATTACGGGACTTTATATTTAAGGTACAGTTAGTAAAAATAGGATGTAAAAAGTTGAATTTAACTAAGGAGGAGTGACAAGAACGATTTGCCAAGGGGGTCCCTTCCACCAACCATCTACCTTCCAACACTTTCTCGAAAAATCTGCTTACGTCATAGATCGTGATGTTATAAATTTCTCCAGAATAATATAGCAATTTCCAGATGTATCCATATGGTCACCAAGTCACCAAAAATGATCGTCAACATAATCGCCAAGTCACCAAAAACGATGCCAACTTGGCTGTATCGTCAATATTTCACTAAGTTTCTACTTAAACGCCATTATAATGTAAGGGACGGCGCTGCTCAAAATAGAACTACATAATACATGTAAATTATAGTTTTATAGCTTGAGCAATGAGTAAGAACAGTTGTATAGTTTGTATAATTTGGGGCCTGGTTCACCTACCGGTTGGACAGGGGATTCCTCCCTTCCCCTCCTTTTGTTTCATAAAGAATTTACATTTTAATACAAACTGCAAAAATATAATATCTAAAGTTTAGTTGTTATTAAAATCGAGGCAATTTATTAAAAATATATCAACAAATTACGTTTTATCCAGAAATTTTATTTTTTGATAAGTTTTATTTCTTTTAAATTTGAATCATAATTATTATCGAAACAAGATGTTGGGAGCATGTTACACAAAAATATTAACTTAACAAACTATTTTTAAGCAGTTTTTTTTTTGTGAAAAATTAAGCTTATTTTTCAATTTTAAATTTCAACTTTATTTTTTTTTAAGTTTTTATTTAGATAAACGTAATATGACTTAAAATAAGCAGTGTTAAATTCTATATACAATATAAGGAGTTATTCTCAAAGCAATTGTTAATTTTTACAACTTTTAGAATTATTTCTTGATAAAAAAAAAAGTTTCGTAAAATATTTTTAATGTAAGGGCAAATAATAACAACAAATATTGAATTGAATA
The DNA here is from genome assembly GCA_019973975.1 of Trichonephila clavata. Classification (NCBI taxonomy): domain Eukaryota; kingdom Metazoa; phylum Arthropoda; class Arachnida; order Araneae; family Nephilidae; genus Trichonephila; species Trichonephila clavata. The sequence continues at coordinate 2,604 of BMAO01033601.1, read as the reverse complement.
TTTTTATTAAATATCAAATACACACTTTACTCATTCAACAACAGTCATTTTGAGAAATCACAACAATCACATATATAGATACTTAGAGAGATTATTACAGATTTATGTACAAAGTTTATACATAGATATTATTTTCATAAATTTGTTTGTATAACACATACAATACACATTTCGTTAAGTTCCTCAACAAATACTTCCCCAAAACAAAATTGCTTAAGACATTTATTCGGGTAAAGTTATACATAACTTTGTAAATAATTATGCATTTTAATTATTACAAAGTTTAAAAAACATAATTATGTATGCAAAATCTTTTTAAATATTATTCATGCATTATTAAACATAATTCATTTTTGTAAAAGGTTATAAATATTTTCATTTAAGTAATTTGCGTTATCATTTAAAATTTTTGAAATATATTTTTTCCAAATTGTAAATTTGATACTTAAGTTATTTTTTTTAGGAAAAGCGTATAGCAATAAACGCATTTTCACACATTCAAGCGTTAAATCATTGACTGTAAATAAAAATTTTGAAATATATTTTTCCAAATTGTAAATTGACACTTAAGTTATTTTTTTTTTAAAAATGCGTATAATAATTGACGCATTTTCCCACATCTATGTGTTAAAGACATTGATTGTAAATTCATTAATTTTTTCATAATTTCAATATTGCATCAAATACACTGTTTAAAACATTATTATATTCTCCGAAGTGAAGTTTATAAACAGACTTATAGATTACCTTTTCAGAACTAATCTGTTTTATAAATATGTTTTGATAAATTTGAAAACTTTTAAAATATGAAATGAAAATGAAAATTGAAAAATCAAAACTTTGATATATTTGTTAATTTTTGTTTAAGGTATTCAAAATTCGGAAATAAAATAAAGCATACATTATTTCTAACTCTTTCGAAAAGAATTAAAAATTTTACATAAATAAGAAAACACTAATTAACGAATTTATATAAAAAACAATTAAATAAATAAATAACAAAAAGATGCAACTTAATACAAAACAAAATTTTATGTTGGTAACATTATCACTAAATTTTTTAAATATAAACAGGGACAAATATTCTTCTGCTAAATATCCACAGTTATTTAAAATATACATGTCTCTGACTGCAAAGATATTCATTTAAATCACATTCCCGTGTTTTCATATTGCAATTTCAGTTGAAAGCGGTTGGTGATGTTAAAAATTCGCGTATTAAAATTTTTAAAAATAAAATTTTAGAAAGAGTGTTGATATTTTTAAACTATAAGACTATATTTAAAAAAACTGTGCATCTTTATAACTTTTTCAAATAATCATGTGTAAGTTAAATAATATATTTTCAAATTTCATGGCACAAAAATTATTCTGAAAGTTTTATACGATTTTTCTAAAATGTCTATCTTTTCGATCTCACTTTAAACAGGCTTATATTTGCAAAAAAAAAAAAAAAAACGTTTATAATAACAGTAGCTGAGAAATCGCTTTAATAAAAAAAACATTGTTTTGTAAAAATGTAAAAAAGTGAAGCAAATGTACAATAGCCACTAAAAAAATTTTTTTGAAGTTACTAAACATTTAGCATTTAATATCGAAATAATATTTTTCGTTTGTAACGTACTTTTAAAAAAGTATTGATTCGTAATTCGTTTCATTAAATGTTCTTTAAACATGAGGCAAGTTAAAACTTTCTTAGCTCTTATTATTTTTTTAGTAGAAGACCAATAAACTCTAGGTGACCAATAATTTTTAACTATAATTTCTATTTCTAGAAGAAAATCTAATTTTGTACATGTTACTTTTACTTTATACTTAAACAAACTACGTTCTAAGTCACAATTTTCTTCCTCTGTATCCAAATAAGTGTCACACATATCTTTTGAATTCAATTTGAAATGTTTTGAAAATATGTACAAAAATGACGAGAGAAAAATTTTTTTAAATATTTTTTGGTAATTTAATTAATAAAAAATTAAATTCATGTTATGTATTTTTATTCTTATCAATATTCGTCAAAATTATTAGTTTTAAACAGCTTTTAGACATTACATGGAAATATTTTGGTACTTTTCAATTTCGTCAGCCCAGGTGATAAACTAGCCAAAAATGATACAATCGATGCCAAACAGAATATTTTAAATTGAACAGAATAAAAAAATTTTAAACGATATTAAAATGTTTATTCCTCTAAAGTAAAAAATTTTTAGAATTAAACATTTATTAACATTTTTTTAAGCGAATATTATGTGTTATCGCCAATGACTTTATTTGCAAAATTTACACCAGCGAAACAGAAAAGTACCAATACTTTGAATTCTAAAAGCACAGAAACTCATATTAATATCTTTTCTTTTTAAATTGCAATTTTATTCAAAGTTTTTCCTTTTCAAATTGTATGCCGTTTGAAAATGCTATAATTTTACTTTAAAAGTATTATTTTTTTTGTTTATTACAAAATATATAATCCGATATTAAAGCAGAATTTGAACTTACTATGTGTCAGGAACTTATTTTATTTGTTGATTAAAATTTTTGAAAAATATTAAAATAATAAGGGTTAAAAACAAAAATACATGTAGGTGTGACATTTATTTTGAGTAA
>BMAO01033600.1:0-91410 GCA_019973975.1 Trichonephila clavata | reverse complement strand
TTCACAATCGCCGAGCTCGCAGACCTGCACCTGATTTATGGGTTGGCAGAGGAAATGCACGATCAACAGAAAGATTGTATCGCAAAAGGTACCCATAGAGAGATGCACCAGACCGCCTGATGTTTGCTAATTTGCATCTCAACTTGTGTGAATATGGATAATTACGAGGTAATAGGCATAGTGATGGCGAGCCACGAGTGGCTTGAACTCCTAACATGGTACTAGGATTCCGTCGAACGGTATCCAACACATTTTGTTCCATGCATAAAACAAGATGTGTTGGATACCATGGCCTGCCCTTACTATGCTTATTACCTCGTAATGATCCATATTCATGCAAATTGTGATGCAAATTTAAAGCATCAGGCGGTTTAGTGCATCTCTCTGTGGGTATCTTTCGCGATACAAACTGTCTATTGCTCGTGCATATCTGCTAGCTCTGTGTTTGTAAAACGTTCCATATGCCTCTGTGGGTGATAACAGCTCAAATGACAGCGGTAATGCGGGTCTGTTTCCTTTAATGCTCTTGTGAACAATGCCACCTAGTGGCGAAACGAAGTCGTTTCCGACCATGGGTTGCTATGCAAACTGAATCCTTATGATGTCCCCTACCTTCCCTTAAAGTTTGTTCCTATGAAACGTGGGATACCCTGTATTATCTTTGCCCAATTTTAATTTAATTTTTTAGCGACTTTTGCTGTAAAAGTCTGAAAGAGGGAATCTTAACGTGGTTTGTCCCCTTTGAAAGAGTCTGTGGAAGTTTAAAGATGGTTTATGACATTCAAGAAGTCTATTAGCTGTCAACGACAATTGTTTCTGTTTTAAAATTGCATTTAATTTTTGAGGATTGTTATTATTAAGTACTAAATCTGTTTTAATATACATAGATATAAAAATAGATTTACTTAAGGAGGTGTGATCCACACATCTAAAGAGAAATGTCACAGTATAAGAAATAAAACATAAATCTGATAGCTTCCATTTTTCTATTTCTGTTCATATTCTGAGTTAAATTGTTATTTTTAAATTATATTAATATTATGGATTTTATTATATACTGTATATTTTAGAGAAAAATATAAGAGGCTCGATGAAAAAAAAATCTTTTAAAAGGGAAAACATTTAAAAACTCTTGGCTAAAAGTTGCTTGTCCTTGATTATCCTTCTACTAAATACTTGATTTTTTAATGTAAAAAAAGCACAATTTAACATTTGATAAACCTAAGTTTAATTTCTTTAGTTATACGTCTCGCGTATTGGAACTTATATGTGTTTTATATTTCGTGTGAGTATCTTGCAAAATACACTTTTCCATAAAAGTACACTTATAGCAATATAGTATATTAAATAATACTTGTGCCCTTTCGTAAGTAGAATAATTGAATTAATTAACTGATTTTTATTGATTATTGAGTAAATCAATTTTGATATATCCATCATATGACCAATCATACGCTGTTGATGCATTCCATTATATGAGATTAGAGTTGTTACTATTACTTGAAATTCTCTTTTTAACTTTTAACGTAACGAGTTACATTTTCATTGAATGCTTAACGAAAGTTAAGTACACAGTATTAACAATACGATGAAGGGATTATGAGTGCATAGATGTTCCTAATCACATGTGCTCATTATATGTGTACATACTGATACATTTTTTTATGTAAAAAAATCTTTAAATTGCGTTTTTTTCTGTTTGACACTGAGCCAAGATAGCATTAAACCATTACTAACTACGTTAGTCATTACTGCGTTAGTCATGTATATATCCCTAGCTTTTGGTGTTTTGTCTAGTGTTTTATCATCTTTAAATTATAGATGTATTGTAGAATGGATGTGGTTTGTATTTTATGCTAATATAGCGTATACGGATATATATATATATATATATATATATATATATATATATCATCTAGTTACTGTAGTTGAGAATGAAAGGAGTTTCGCCAAAAAAAGAAATTGAAGTGACCAATGTTGTTAGTATTTTTTGTTTGTAAAATATACGGTTTTTAAAAATCTAATATATAGAATAAGAAACTGAGGTTCATTGACAAGGTTAAGAAATAAAATTCGAAATGAATGGGGGAGAGAATGCCTGACGAATGAATAATCATTTTTTCATTTGTCCAAAAGGGGGGATCAATAAATGTCTGAAATTACTAATTATCCTACTTCTGTTTAAATGTAGAGTAAAACGGTAATGTGTGTATGCATTATTTATCTACCATAAAATCTGACGTATAGAGCATGCGCCAATATCTTCAAGCTGCATTTTTGAAAAAATTTAGATAGATTTACCGTATAACGCGCACCCCTTTTTTTCGAAAAAACCTGAAATGTACGTGTGCATTGCTATTAATGTTTTGAAGTCGTTTATTCGAGATATTATACCAGGCTTTTGAAAAAAATAGTATACTTCTTGAACTGCAACTCCTTAAATTCATAAAACATGTCACTTTTTTAAATAAACAATATCCCGATCCATGTAGAAGTCCAATTTAGTAAATGTATAGTGCCTTCGCGGCATGGGGGTACCCTAAATAGCCGTCGACCCGCAAGTCCTCTCGTGAGGTTGGTGGAAGGGGAAGGGAGGTGGGAGGCCCCTGATCACTCCCAAGGTGTTCTCTCTCAAAATTGGGGTGGAACCGAGCCAAATCGTATTGTCACCTGCATGGTGCTCGAAGCTACGGCTAAAGACAGGTGTACAATCTAGCCCGATGCCATGATGAATTTCGTGAGCCTCGATCTGACTACGTCAAACAGGTGGCATTAGTAACAACAACAGAAGTCTAATTCTTTTTCACGCTCATCTCTTTTTCTTAAAATTTTTATAGCTATCATTTTCATACCTGGAGTTTAACGCGCACCATAAATTTTTAGCGCGTTTTTCACGTAGTGTAAAAAAAAGCGCTATTAGGACGCAAATTTCGTCTTCGTTCCATATTTTGTCGTACCTTTTCTCAGCCAATAATTAACCGATTGACCTCGGGTTTTCGGCATTGGGTCGCATTTGTGCCCTAGATGAGCCAAATCATACTTAAATTTAATAATTTTAAAAAAAAATTTATTAAATTTTTTTTTTAAAGTATAGTACACTGTTTTCTGTTAGTAAAAATTTCATTAGTTGCATTATTGTAAAATACAACATGTGAAAAACGCGCTAAAATTACTTGGCCATGCCAATGATTGATATCTTGTTATTTTTTTTTTAAAGTGCGCGTTATACGCCGGATTTTACGGTATATATTCATTTTTTTATACTTATTTTCACATTATGTAGAATAATGTTGAACTGCTGTAATCCAGTGGTCAATGAGGTGTTAACCACTGTAGTGACCATTGCAGGCATATGTCCTGACTTCCCTAAATACCCATTTTGTAAAATTCTTCAATACAGACTAGGCTTCAATGTCATCATGTGGTTGCGGTGAAAGTTAAAGATAGATATCAGTTTTGTTGTTGCCTCATCATTTATAATTCAAAATGTTAAGTCTAGTGATTCTGATATAGCTGTAGAGTGATATTAACAGAAACCACGTGAAATGGTGTTTATTCTGTTTAATTTATACTAGAAAGATATTTTCCCTCACATTAATTTAATTGTGTGTGTTACTTCATAATAGATGGATGGACGGTGCTTTTTATGAATTGGATGCCGCCCTCATTGAAACCAAAGTAACGGAATATAAAATCGAAGCTTTCAAAATAAAGAAAGACCTCCAGAAGATATTGAAAGAAAAGTTGAAAGAATCGAAGAGAAACACGGTGAAAGAGGAGACTCTTCCTCCATTCGAAATTGTCGACAATGTCATTAAGAGAATTACAAAATTTACAGTAATGCATTTTTCATGATAATTTTTGTTTAATTTTGTTCGATTTCTTTCTCATTATATATGTGTTTATGGGTTAAGCAACATATAAAAATTCTCACAATTATATTATTTTCTGCATTTCTTCAAAAAATTTCACTTGATTTAATACATATTTACAAGGAATTTATATTGGAGATTTGTTACACTGTTCAGTATTTAATTAGTATTTTCCCTTCCTTAAAATATATGGTTTATACTAGTTTTCTTATGTACAGTAATACCTCGACTTAAGCGAAATCGGAGTTACGCGATTTTCAAATCTCGACGATGCGTCGTATCCCCCCTGCCCCATTATTAAAACTCAGGCGGAACCAGTGCCAGAGCCCGATGAAACTGGTAAATTGATTGAAGATTTATCGATTTTTCCAAGCAAATAGCTTTAGAAGTGGATAGTGATAACGTTCAAGAGAACTGCTGGATTCCCACAATCAGGAAATCAGGAGCTGACAATTGAAGAGCTCATAGAAAAGCAAGAGCAAAACCTTGAAAAACTTGAATCTTTAGATCCAGCTCAATCAGATGATCGAATGATGGTTGGGAATCTGATAGAAGGCCTCAGTTTACTTGAAAAGGGGCTACAAATTTTAGAAAATACATATTCCAACGAGGTGTGCATTTTTTTTTTAACAAAACAAGGAATAAGAAAATTATTAGCATGCTACGAGGAAATTTTCCGAGAAAAATAAAATATTTGAGCCGGCAGGTTACTTGTTAGATTTTATGAAATTTTCAATATCAAAATAACTTTAGTTTACTATTTTGTATTTGTTTAAACTTTTATTAACTTTCCCCCTCAAAGCTATTATTTTCTCTCGTCTCTGTTTCCAACTAAAAATAACTTACATGTATTTACATGAGAAATTGTACCCCGACTTACGTGGTTATCACTCTCACTCACTCACTCACTCACACACACACACACACACACACACAGCCCCACCTATCGCGTAAGTTCGTGGTATTATTGTAATTGTGAAGGAATTTGGTACCCTTAAAATTCATTTAGCATCCACGGTCTTAGAAAAGTTTTGTATCTTCGTTTTGCAAATCGCATTGATGAAAAAGTATTCAAATTTTCTTTAAGATGTCTGCATTTAATGGCCAAGAAAAAGAAATTCAAAAGACAATAAGAAAACATCCATTCTAATATATTACATAACTTCCAACACTGAAATTCGTTTTAATTTGATGTTTTATTGTTACAGTAGATGCATGAGCTTTTTTTAATGTAAATAAAAATAAATACTTAACGTGGTTTTGGGTAGTAGTTTTATTTCCCTCTGTATTCCATGTTTTGTTTTTGTCACCCATTTAAGAATTTATTATTTTTTTAATTTTTGTCATTATTATAGTTTTTTTTAAAAATTTATTAATATAAATCAATATACTAAAATTTTTCTTCTTCGTCTCTTTTATTATTTTACATTTCATAAGTAAAGATGAATAGAAAATAAAAATACCAGAAGCAATATATACTGTTGTCTTTTTTATTTTGAAAGTGCACAGTTTCAGTACTAAAATCAAGTTTGTCCTTTCTTCGTCGTCGAACACTTACTTCCATAAGATCCTTCTTTTGAAAGATTTATAAGAAATTTATGTAGGCTGCTTAACATGACATATATATTCACAAAAATCAGTTTAAGTGTAAATAGCTTTATTTAATTAAGTATGAGAAAAAGTCTTCATTCAATAGTTTAAATGATTAAGATGATTTATTTGAAGCTTTTTCTCACGAATATTAATACTTTTTTTAAAAAAATTGTACATTGAATTTTAAATACAAAAATAAAAAAAGTCAGAAACTTAGATTTATTTTTAAATAATTGTAGAAAATATATAACTTACCTAAAGAATGAAAGTTTCAGTGAAAGGTATGAAAAATAATATCAGACCACTTAAAGCTTGTATTATAAATTTATGTGGAAAAATAATTGATTGTATTTATTTTACCTACAGCGTTTTGTACCTGCAATGATTGTCCTCTGTAATCCTGGAATGAAAATGCGCCACTGGAAAATGGTGTCTGAAATTGTCGGCAAGAAAATCATCCCTGATACCTCAACTACTTTCAAAGATCTCATTGAATTAAAAGTTCACGAGTTTACGGATGATATATCGCCTATCAGCTCAAAAGCAACTAGGGTAATGGATTTTGTTTTGCAAAATTTTTCAAATGAATATTTTGTTTATGAAGAGAAACATGCTTCTCTTCAGATAAGTGCAGTGATAATTAACAAAGAGGAAAATGATACATTGCGTTAATTTTAGAAATGATATTGTTAAATTGCTTTTCGAAAAATTCCGCATCGAAATGTTGTTTTTCACTAATGCATTTCATTTAATTTTATTGTAAAGGCTACCGAACAATTTTGTCCCAGTATCATGAATTTTAAGTAAAATCTTACTTTCATTACAGTTTTTCAATTCCTACTATTAGTAGTTCACAATCTCCCTATATATATCTTGTTCAAATTTTCAATCGCCAATAAAATTCATTTTAAAGCGTTCAATTGAGCTGAAATTTTTTACACGCGATTATTTTGGATGACAATACGGTAATTTAATTAAATTAATGAAAATTAATTGATTTAAGCTAATTATTCAAAGAATTACAGACACAGCCACGCTGGCATCATTTTTGGTGACCATTTTGGCGACTTGTGTCAAAATTTTAAGTTTTTTTTTCACATTTTAAAGCTCTCGTTTGAGCTGAAATTTTCTATACACGATTGTTTTGGGTGAAAATACGATAATTTAACTATAATTAGTTAAAGTTAATTGACCGAAACTAATTAATTAAAGTATTACAGATACAGCCACGTTGGCTTCATTTTTAGTGACTTGGTCAAAACTTTAAAAGATTTTTTTCTCACGTTTCGAAGCTGAACAGTTGAACTGAAATTTCATATACACAATTGTTTTGGATGACAATACGATACTTTAATGATAATTAATGAAAATTAATTGCCTCTTAATATTGTGATTCTGTCATATGTATATACATATTTATATTAATTGTAATTATTTGATAAAAAGTAACTAAAATAAAATTTTTCTTTGTTGACCTAAGTAGGAATTGATTTAAAACAATTTTTTTATGTATTACTTGTTTTATTTATTATTGTTAATAATTGATGGTAATACATGCACAAAGCAAGAGAAAAAAGTAGAATATCATTTTTATTTGGCTAATCCGTTAGTTCCTCAAAAGCTTGACTATCAAAAGTTTGAGGGGTCCCGCATTGGAGATATTGTTACACAATTCCGACCTTACAATTGTAGTAGATGCCATGACACAGACTATAAAAAGAATAACCATAAATACAAATAATCAAATTCTAAATCCAATTCTTAAGAATTATAAGGATGATCAACTATAATTTAAATCGTCGAAATCTGAATTATCTGAAAGAATGTAGACACTGAAAACTTGCTTCTCAAAATTATGAACGCTCCCTAGAATATGTTGAGTCTTCAACGAGACTATATGGCTTGAAACGAACTAACGGGGTACTATTAGCAGATAAAGCTAATTTTTACGGTTGCAATTAAACTTTAAGTGAAATGTCAAGGAATATTACCCCATTTTAGCTTATAAGGGATTCTTGACGAGATCTACACGATCTTAATTTTGAGCTCGATAGTCGTAATAAAATTTTGTCTGTGAAATTATGCCAAATAGCAAGAAGAACATACACTCATGATTAGAAAAGGAGTGTTTTTTCATATATCAATTCATCATTTGTGTTTTAAAATTTCAATTCTTGCCGGGATTAACTCGTCCTATGTCACATATACTTTCAATAAATATTTATTGCAATTAAAAAAGATTCATTGAATATTTATAAATGTGTGTGTGTGTATATGGATAGCATATTATAATTCATTCAAAGTACAATGTATATCTACAAAAAGTATTTGGTTGTTTTGGACTTCTCTCAGAAGTGCCAATGCAGCATTATTGTGCATACGTATACTTAATCTATGCACATATGCATATCTTTTAATCACATTCCATTAATCATTAAGTTACTTTTGTATAACTGGAATGTGTTGCCAGTAATAGATATTAAATAAATTTACTTTATTTTTAATTTTTCAATAAAAATAAGGAAAAGTAACAAAAATTAAATTGTTACTTGCAGTTACATTTGTCTAATTTTCAGTTGAAGATTTTTTAAACACAAAATTGAAGTTTACCTACTAATTAGAACACGTGTATTGAAGATATAATTAGCGAAACTAATTTTCAAAATATCTATAGCTATTCGCTGTAAATATGACATCTGGAATTTTTTTAATGTAAATGGTGTTTTTTATATGGGCGTAAAGCAAAATTCTGACACTACTTAAAAAGTTATGTTTTAATTACAATCCTTTGTTAGATAATATAATAGTGTTACTTGCATTTCCACAAGAAATACAATTTATTTATTCCTTTTCTAGAATTTACATTCAAGTATTAGATAGTAGTCTCAATCTTGTCAATCAAGTCAATGAGATATTAGTCTAGAAGGGGATTTATGATCCACCAAGATGGACAATTTTGCTTTAAAATAGAAGATGAGGTCATCTCATTAATGGATAGGAGAATGGTACATACTTGTTAATCTTTCTTCAGGGAAAAAATTATGACGATGGGACTTCAGCCCACTGAGTTCATATTCCAGTAATAAGAAATGCTTCATATTCCAGGTAGTGGATTAGATGTGATTATGGCTTGGCTTCCATGTTCCGTAACTTAAACTTTATGAATTGTTTCTGAGAAAACATGCAAACATTGATATAAGATGCAATTTGCTGGAAAGATTTTGACGATTTTTTTAAAAATTGCGAAAGTGTTCTTTTTACTAGAATTATTTTGTTGCATTCAGGCATTTTTTTGAGGCATAGACCAGCTGGGCTTGGGCGCAGGGCCTAAACTTCAGGGGGAAGGAGGCCTCGTCTCGTCTTCGACTCGTTCTTATTAAAATCATGATCCGAATTATTTTAATAGTCAAATATTTTTCCTGGGCGTATTCTCCGAAAAACTAAAAAATCGTACGACTCATTCACGTTTGGTAATTTAAGCTGGGGGAAGTTGAAAATGAAATATTATTAACTATTGATTTTGATGGCATAATTTGTGAATTTAAAATGCAGAAAATTAACTTTTTAATATATTTTTTTCTTTTGTTATGGATTGCTTTTGTTGAACTTTACATATACGCCAAATTCGATAAAGGGGTTGTAGGTGAGGCTTGTTTTTGGACCTCAAAAAGCCTTAAGACTTCACTGGCTGCATTGTATCCAACGAGTTGGGTAACAATCATTCACTCAACTGGTATCATTAAATTTTATCGTTAAATTTTTGTCCTAGGAACTTGGTCTTGAAAGAGCTTTGAAGAAAATGAAGGAAGAATGGCAAGACATTCAGTTTGCAACTTTACCGCATCGTGATAGTGATACGTTTGTCTTGTGCTCCTTAGACGAAATTCAAACCCAACTAGACGACAACATCGTGAAGACACAAGCCATGAGGGGATCACCTTTTGCTAAACCATTTGAAGGAGAAATTAAGGTGAATGCAATTGTATTTTTCTAATACATATAAATGCGTTACATTTTGGAACTTCTTTGAAAATACCAACATTTTTATATTCGGAATATTTAAAATCGCAGTTTCTAAAATTACCTTATGTTCGATTTTTGGATAATCGAAATTGAATCGAAGCATTTTGTGTTATATGATACATATTCACAGTAAAAATATGTTAACTTAAAAGGCTTTTCTTGATTAACTAAGACTTTTGTAAAAATATTCGTTTCTTATGAAATAAAATAAGTCAAAAATTACTTGTGAAATTAAATAGAACGAAAAGTAACTGTATTTTTTTTGTCACCATTTAGACTGAGAAATCTGATTTTTCAAAAATCTGTTATATTAGTTGGTACAATGGAGTTTTAAAGTTAATTCGATCTAGAAATTTTATCACGAATTCCACTTTTCTCTTTTCAACACTCGGGAACTTCGAAAACAGTCTGAACTTTAGCGAAGATCGTAGTAGGTCTAGCGCGGATCGTAAGAATCAGGCCTATTACATGGATGCAGCAAACATTGCTGCAAGATTTTCTTCCTTGATATACATTTTTCATCATTTTACTTTTTAAAAAATTACCTTTGCTCATATTTTTCAAACAAATGTTTTAAAAGAGTTGTTTGTGTGTGTATATTTGAAAATCTTAAGATCTTTGCACGTATTAAAAATTGTTTAAAATCTTCCAAGAGGTTTTAAATAATATAGTAATGTAGATTTCAAAATATTATTGTTGTCATTTACATCTATCCTTCAATGAGCATCTCCATTGTATTGGAATTCTTTTGGGTCCTAGATGTCCTCTATGTAATTCTGCAGATCAAATAGAGACCACCTTTAATTGTTGTACTGCACTCCTTGACAACTCGGAAATGCCGCTGTATTGGCGAGAACTTTTAAGACAATGGACTTTGATCAATTCTTTTTTTTTATATCTATGTTTGTCTGTGTCTTTGGTCTTTTACTATCTTTGTGTTTTTTATTGTGTATCCGCCTTGCCTTTGGAAATAAAAAAATATCTATTATTCTGAATAATAATTAATTTTAAAACAGGAAAATATTTAATGATTCGAAATTGAGACATCAATAATTCATTTATATTTTATTTTAGGAATGGGAGGATATCTTAAAACTGACACAGGATACAATCGACGAATGGTTGAAAGTTCAGATGCAATGGCTGTACTTAGAACCTATATTTTCCTCTGCCGATATCTTGCAACAGATGCCAAGAGAAGGGGCCCTTTTCCAAGCTGTGGATGGGATCTGGAGGAATATTATGAAAGTGACTAATGAAAAACCACATGTAATAGTCATTCCATTTCTTCACCTTTCTTTTTATTACACTTACCAATTTTTACGAAATGATTAAATACAGTATCATTAAATCTCTGTGGACATTAGAGATAATTTTTTCTTTTATTTAAATTTAATAATTTATTTTCATGCCATATTCCTTTAATCTGTAATATGCTTAGCCATAAAACAGCGAACTGTGTTATTAAATAGTAATTCATAGATTTCTGTGCACTTAAGTATCTTCAAATGTATTTGTAATTCATTGATTTTTTTAAAAAAGAGTTTTCATATTAAATTGACTTATATTTAAAATACTTTGAAAGTAATATAAATAAATATTGTATTATTACAACTTCTAATAATGGTGACTATCCAGAAGAAAAGAATTACCGTAAAATGCGACGTATAACGCGTACCTATATTTTCAAGATGTATTTTTAATTTTAAGGTATATTCGCTATATATCGCGCACCTCCTTTTTTTTTTTATAAAGAAACCTGAAATGTACGCATCCAATGTTCTTATGATTTGAAGTCATTCACTCGAGGTGTTATCCCAGACTTTTGAAAAAATAGTATGCATTTAGAACTACAGTTCTTAAAATTCATAAGGTGTTTGATTTCTTTTAAATAAATAATATGTTGATAGATGTAGAAGTCTAACTTTTTTTAATGCTCATCTGTTTTTGTTTATAAAGCTATCATTTTTATAAACGGCATATAACGCGTACCCGTAAATTTCGATCTTATTTTGCGTTTAAAGTGCGGATTTTACGGTATTTTATTTTTGTTGCTTAGATGTGCATACACATTTAAATGCTTTTCTTTCTTTTATTCGCATTTCTGTAAAATCAGTAGAAACAGTTAAATTTATATTTAATTATTTATTAATCAAAAAATACTCTCTCGGTAACATAATTTATTTAATAATGTCAGTTGAAATGTATTACATAATGATAAAATCTTCATGCCATAACATTTACTGTTCCAGATCTTTGAAACAACTGATATTTTATACTCATGTATTTATACTTTTTGGAGCCAGTTTTACAATTATTTTCAAATATGTATAATTCGGAACTGATTGTATAACTTTTATATTTTGAAAAAAATTCGAAACCCAGTAAAAAAAATAAAGATTTTTATGACTTAAAAATTTTACGATATTTATGTTTGTCATAATTGTTAATGTGTTATTCACATTGATTGTATAATTAAATTATAATTATAGGTTTTAGAAAATACTTCCACTCCAGACGTATATAACAACTTGCTTAATTGCAATGATATGCTGGATAAAATAAATAAAGGTCTGAACTCGTATTTGGAAATGAAGAGATTATACTTTCCAAGGTAAGGCTCAGAAGCGCTCTGAAACTTTAAAAATACTTATGGACCATAAAGTAGCCAAGAGTAACTATTACCGTTTATTTTAGTTTGCTTATGGAGGTGTAAAATAAATTAATAAATAAAAATCATAAATAAAGTGTGTGTGCTTATGACCACACGATAGAAGTGAAAACTTTAAATTTTGTAATGTTATTTCATGCATTAGTTCGGTGAATAAAAAACAAGGGGGATATTATTATTGTCATATAAATTATTTATTCATATGTCTATACTCATAAAGTCATATTTAAAGTTCTCATAAGGTACTACTCATATATTTAAGTACTATGAAGTACTCATAAAGTAAGCTGTTCGGAAACTGTTTTGAAACTTGAAAGTCAACAAATCTGACCTGAATCTGCAAAAGAAATCAATCAATTAAAAGACAATTTCATTCAGAAACAGACCAATCAGTCTCTTCCATTTATGGTCCGTCAATTAATGGTGAAATCAAAAGATAATGGTACTTATATAGATGAAGAGTTTGTGAAAAGGACGGTTACAGAATTTTATAAACTAAGCCGTAAATATCTGGAGTAGTGAACTTGCTTTCTTACCAATGTAATGGAGATATTTTATTGGGCAGATTTAAAATAGGTCTCCGCATGGGAAGACGTTTAAAAATCTCTGGATGTATTAATTGAATAGGAGTATATTGACTGTAATAAAGATACAGAAGTTTTTGTCGATTTTTCATTAATTTCTAACTACATTACATCGCAAAAAGTAACCGTATAAAAATGATCTAAATGTTTCCACGGAAACTCGTTGGGTGGAAGTATTCAAACACTTTCACGCCAACAATCTACAGCATGAAAACTTTTCTATTTTATTTGAATATATTTTATGTTTGTCTGCTACAAATGGGGCTCCAGTAGAAAGAGTATTTTCTATGATGCACAAATAGTGGACATCTGAGAAAACTCAGTTACTAATTTCAGTTCTAAAAGTGATGTTTATAATTAAAGTGAATATATATAAAAAAAACACGTCCCAAGAGCTTCATTCTTACTTAAAATCTTCACCAGCTATATTAAAGCAAATTTGTTCCTCTGATAAATATAAATATAACTAAACATTTTGGGTATACTTTTTAATCCGTAACTTTTAACTAACTAACTTTTTCTGAATAAATAACTTTAAAAAAGTGTTTTTTTTTCATTGTATACCTGTTAATTGACTTAAACAAAACAATGTCCCGTTTTGAGTCAAAGAATAAATAGTCATGTTAAGTATTACTCAAAATCAGGGGAAAACACCCCACCTTTGGTCACGTGATTTCTTTTTAGGGGTGTGTATGTACAAAAGCTTCTAGATGTATGTAGTGGACTACTGAATCTTGACCGATCCTGTTCAAGCACGATTTCCGACGAAAGACGAAAAAAGCCGAATGAGCGTTACGTTCCCGAACGTGACGCTTCATTCAAGTTCACTTTTCAGCAAAACTTGCCTAAAGAAGTTATCACTTCAAAAACATAACAACGTATACATTTCTAGAAATTCTATGGAAGTAGAATACAATTATTCTCATAGAATTATTATGATTAAATATAAAAGAGAGATAATTTTCCCCCTTAAAAAGTTAGGATTTACGGAAATATTTGGGATTTTAGAAACTAAAAATCCTCTTAGAAAACTAAGTGAAATCTGGAATGAAGTACAACTTGAGTATTTTGAAAGGACGATCGAAGTAACTGTATATTTGCTTAAACTTTTCAGATTTTTCTTTTTGTCTAACGATGAGATGCTGGAAATTCTCTCTGAAACCAAAGATCCTTTGAGAGTTCAGCCCCATTTGAAAAAATGTTTTGAAGGAATTGCAGCTCTAGATTTTGACGATGATTTGAAGATCCGTGCTATGTTGAGCAGTGAAGGAGAGCAAGTTTTCCTTACAAGCATTATTTCTACGAAAGAAGCCAGAGGTCAGGTGGAGAAGTGGCTTTTACAGGTAAAACAAATTAAAATATAAATTTCGTTGTCAAGTGAATATACTTTTAGGACGGGTTTTTAATCTAATTTCTTTTTTGAAATATTTTGTAATAAAACAATGGACTATTCCATTGTACATTTCATTTCTATGTTGAAAATCTGATTTTACTTTTTGCTGAAATTTAAGTATATATTTATTTTTAAATTTAAGAAAAATGTTCTGGAATTGTATTTTATCAAGTAAATATTTTTGCCTTGTTTTTACTTAGCAGCACGATATATGACACCGAGGATTCACTTTTCATTAATAAATCAGAATTTTCCTTCCTTTTGAGTAGATTGTTTTCAAGTTATTTTTTTGTTTAATTTTGATCGTATCATAGAAACGTTTTAAAGTATTTTCCCAATTTTATCATTACCATCATTCCTTTTTAAATTTAAAGGATACTTTATTTTTATTTCAAAAACTTTTTCAAGTGTAAATAATGTTTTGTTTTTTGTTTTAAGTAAAAGGCTTATATCAATTATTTTAGTATTGATTTAGCCAAACTCATGTTATTTAAATATATGTGATAAGCATATCCACAACCAATGATTTTGCAAGTATTTCACAAGAAGCTAGCGCTGCATCACTTGATTTATTATATACACCTAGAAATAAGTGAAGAGAACGAGCCGAAAAGAGTTCAAAGTTGGTTGAATTACGACAGGTATAACGTACGACGATTCCTGATCTGTTTTTATCTTCCCGCTTTTAAAGGTCTTTGTGTGTGTTTCATCTTAATTAAGTATTGTGAGCGTCTACCTGCTTTTTTACTTGTCTATATACACAATTAAGAACTTGACACATACACACATATTGTAACGAAGCAGCAAGCTCTCATGCGATAGATTAAATCCAATTGTAGGTAAAATTACCTACAAAATTTCTGCTTATTTTGTGCCGTATCACGTTTCTTCTAGAATATTCTTCTTCTTCTTATGTGTTAACTATATTAATAGCTGTTTCTTTCCAAGCCTAGAATATTCTAGTTGTTACTTTAACTTTATATAAGTGGATGCAGTATCCAGTTTTCTAAATGAAGTCTCGCATTGAGATCAGTGAACTTTGTTCTCATTCAAATTCAGCAAAGCACACACTATTGATAATCTACATTAACTTCATGTATGTGACTGTATATATATATATATGACTATACAAGTTTTTTGCATGCATTTTTAATAGGTCCAAGATGTGATGTTAATATCTGTCAGAAATGTTATTCTTGATGCTCACAAGGTAAATTTATTTTTCAAATCATTAATACTTATTTATTAGCATGTACTTTCGATATTCGTCAAAGTTTTCTTTTATTAAACAACTATGAGTTAAGAGAACATTTTATTAATAAGTTTTTCATTACTTGTTTGCATTCTGTTCATTTCTCTAAATGATAACTAATCAATTACGCAGGATATACTTTGTTTAGGAATTATTTTAAGACCACTTTAATTTTGGAAATTGTGAAATAAATATGGAATTTAATTATAACTTAAATACATGAAATATATTCTAATAATTAGATTTCAATTGCTTTGAATGAAATCGTTGACGCTTCTTGATCTGGTATTGGTATGGTGTCTGGCCACTTTGTAAAAAGACCCACAATAGCAAGTATCAATTGCTTCTCTCAGTCAAATGTAAGTGTCCCAGGATATCTAGAGAAATCTTTTCAAAAGAAGCGCCTACATTTTAACGTTTGTAATGTTATTATTTTCTTGTGCTACTTGTTTTTGGTCCTTTTAGGGTATCTCAAGCAAGGCATTTCTTACATAAGAATTCTCTTTATCAATGCATATTTGATTCTTCCGTATCTTCGTCAAAGTTTTGAGTCCTTTAGAGCTATAAGGAATTTCTTTAAAGACATCTAGAACTCTACTTCTTGGGAATTGCGATATGTTTTGACATCATCGCTCCCCTTTTTCTGGTAGAGGACCCCCTACGTAAGTATGTAGAGAATTTCCCAATATCCAATGGACTAAATTCATGACGTCACATGATAATATAAACGTGTGTTCTACATTGAATTCATAACGGACAATAAACTAGCTTGTACTTTTTATTCTATTTGTAAAACTTAGGTAAAATTTCAAATTGTATAGTTGGTAAAGAAGCTCAAGAGTTTTAAAATGCAATTTCCGCAAAAGATTTTAAAATTAAAGGGAAAAAAAGTCTTGTTTTATACATATATTTTTAAATAAAGTGACAAATATTAGTTTTTTTTAAAAAAAGTTTCTGTAAAAAGCGTAATTTGGCAACAATGAAGTGCATGAACTGATGGGCTGAAAATAGATAATTGCATTTATCGTGACTCTGACGTCACATGTGTTTTTGAACTTGATTGGCTAAAAACACGTGGTTTAAATTTATCATGTGATTATGACGTCACATGAATTTAGTCTATAACATATCATGTAAGTATTTTTTACTTTGTTGGACAAGAGAAAGATTTCAGTTTTCGTTGGAAGATGGGCTCGATGTCTTGATCTCAAAGTTGAGATATTTGTTCACTTGGAGAACATCTATGTAGCATATATCAATGCTTAAACTTGAATATCGATATCTTTACCATACTTTTATTCTGCTCTGATACTCGTACAATGTTTGCAGGTTTCCGGACAAGGTCTTCCAGTTAAAGCTTCTGCATTTCTATCAGCTGTATTTTTACGTTGTTGCCCCTGAAAGCCAAATTCTTGTATCATTTTGAATTCATCTTGCCAATTGACTTTCTGGGTCCTTAAAATTGATCAACAATTTTAGGGAAACCTAGTGAGTCCGTAAAGTAAGTTTTTGGTCATAGAGATAATGACGGAAATGTTTTATGGCATTAACTATGGCAACAATTGAACTGTAATTTTCTTCTAATTTTTTCCAAGCTTTTGTTGCAATAACTTGTTACGTGTTCTTCATCGTTGAATACTTGAGGTAACACTACTTCAATTCCTTCTTCGTATCGAAAATGAGTTGCTATTCAAGCTGTGACTAAGTCAAAAACCGAGTCAAGCTTTGAGTCTGTTTTAAAGAATCGAATACATCTTTATATTTGTTAGTTTAAATAAAGTCATTGTTTGAATCTGTCAGCCTATGTAAAAGTCTTGCCACATCCGAGAAATTGCTTCTATAATGTGTTTAGATTAAGGAAATTTCATAGATTAAGAACGTTTTCTGGTTGGGACTGTTTTTTCACTGCGCTGGACTTTTCAGAATTCGTTCTAATACCTTATTTGATATAATGTGTCTAAGGAAACGAAATTCCACTCAGATTAAAAATAAGCATTATTAAGTGCTGAATTCAAATTTGCGCTCTTTAGCTTCTGAACTGATTTAATTTGGTTTTTATTATTGTTGCACTCCAAAGTAACATGAGGGCTATTAACAATGGACCTCTCAATTTTTAATCACAGTCAAGTGACAAGGATGACATTTGAGATGATACGCCCTCTTCAAACGTCCACATCATGCCAACATAAGAACTTTGAGAGAACTTGAACTATAGAATAATAACAATATATTATTAGTAATAAATATTTTGTAAGTATTATTTCTATGTGCTCTAGTATAGTATCATTATATCTATCTATCTGTCTATATGCATACAAATGCGGCATGAATATAAAAACTAGAGGTCATATTTATATGCATATTTATATGTATGTAGATACGGTGATATCTATATCTATCTGCACGTGCACTTACTTTTAGGACTTGTGCACTTACTTATAAGATCAACTCGTAAATTTTTATAAAGTAGATCTCAGTAGTAGAATGTTTTCACACGAAAAGCATTTAATCATTATATGTTTTATTTTCAGTCATATGCAATCACTGCAAGAATAAACTGGATCGTCCAGTGGCCTGGTCAGGTTGTTCTCTGTGTGTCTCAAATATATTGGACTGCCGAAGTCCATGATGCCATTGCTCAAGGTTTACGTGCTGTAAGGAGATATTATGACAAACTGAATAAGCAGTTAGCTGCAATCGTGGATTTGGTGCGGGGAAAACTTAGCAAACAAGTTCGTGTCACATTGGGTGCTTTAGTTGTTATAGATGTGCATGCACGAGATGTTGTTCAAGAACTAATCGACAACGGTTGGTATATAGTTAGTGTTTAATGCATCGTGAAATTATGCGACTAGTTATTTATACAAAATCTTACGTAGTATAATCCAAAAATTTCGGACTGAGTCTATAACTTAATAAATATTGCCAATTGAACTGCTGAAACACATTCTCCTTCGAAATAAGGCTCTTGAGTAACAACACACTTTTGCCATGGCTTGTAAAGGTCATCGAAACATTTCTGGAATCCATTTTTAGCCACTTTTATTTAATTCAGCCTACGATGCACTTTTAACTTCATCTGCAGATTGGTCCATTTACC
The DNA here is from genome assembly GCA_019973975.1 of Trichonephila clavata. Taxonomy (NCBI): domain Eukaryota; kingdom Metazoa; phylum Arthropoda; class Arachnida; order Araneae; family Nephilidae; genus Trichonephila; species Trichonephila clavata. The sequence continues at coordinate 72,922 of BMAO01033600.1, read as the reverse complement.
ATGCAGGGAACGATATGTTGACACACCCTATGCATGTTAAGACCCTTAGTGAGTATCCATTGACATGTTGCCGAGGATATCCCTACTGATTCTGCTATTGTTTGAAGCCTGTTCTTACGTACCGCCGCAGAAACCTTTTCGATGTTTCCAGCAGTGCGGGAAGTCTGCGGACTTCCAGAGCGTTTGTCATCTTCGCCACTTTCCTTGCCTTCTCTGAAACATCGATGCCACTCAAAACTTACGTTCGTGAAATGTATCACACACTTACTCCTGCTTCAAAATTTCATAAGTCACTGTAGCCCTTTCCCCCCAAATAAACACAAAGATTACTATCCATTATCCGCTAAACAAACGCAATTTCTTTCAATCGCCGTCGACTAAATGCATCCTTCTACAAAATACGACGCCGTGGTGAGCCACCGACCGCATGATTTGGAACAAACTTTTTTTAGAAAAGGGGAAGAATGCAATAAAACAAAAATATTATTATGGTCGCTCTACTGCAAAAATTTTCGACGTTATAGGCTCAGTCCGGGAACTTTTGAATAACTACCTTGTATTTCGGTATAAATAAATTTTTCCCAATAGGTCATAAAGGATAACCTCTCTGTTTTCTACATTAAAATGTAAACAGATGTAAAATTTCTTTTTACATTCTTTAGAATACATTTATGGTAATAAAACAGTGTTAACTTTTCATCTAACGCGCGCGCGCGTTGAAAAATTATTGGAGTGAATACATTAAAAAATTGTTTAATACAGCGTAGGTAATCGAATTCATCTTAAGACAAATAGCCAGAATAAATCAAATCAGACAGTAAATAAAATAGTTTGTTGTATGTTATTTTTTTAGCTTGTACTTTTAGTTTTGAATTACATCGGTTATATATATATATATATATATATATATATATATATTTTATATATAACATATATATATATATTACTATTAAATAATTTCCTTATGATCAGAAAATTCTTTGCGTGCGCGCGCGCCAGTAATTTGTCATATCTCTAAAGAAGTATTCTAACATCTTTTCTTTCAACAAACGATCTTCGACATAGCATGCATGACACTTCGTTTTTCCTTCGAATTTGAGTTAAAACTTACATCGTTTTATATATATAAAACGATGATTCATAATATAAGCAATATTGCTTAAACTTTTTTGTAAGTTTCTTTTATTTTTCATCAGCGCAAACGCTCTTTTCGTCATCTTTGTGCTCTCTTTAAATATTCATTATTACAATTTCAGCCAGAATCTGAAGTTTTTTCCCCCAAAAAAACTTTCGTTTCCGTTTAATAAACTAAATTGTGAATGCTAATAAATTTTACATGATCAATGAAAAGTTTTTTAGCTTTCATTTATTCTGAAATTCATATAACTGATTAAAAATCAATAAAGAATAGTTAATTTTTTCCTCTAGTAATCTTCGAAAAGGTACTATCTGAATGATTTTTTTAAAAAAAATTATTTACAGTTTAAGACTTTTCTATTTTAGTGATATTGATAAATTGGAAAGTTGTTATATTTTCATTTTTAAAACAGAAATTGAAAGTGAATATGACTTCCAATGGCTGGCCCAACTCAGATATTACATAGAAATGGTCGAAGAAGTGGAGCAAGTTCGAGTACGAATTACAAATGCGAATGTCAAATATGCTTATGAATACCTTGGAAATACTCCTAGGTATGGGCATGGTGCTTAGAGTAGCTTTATACTACATATGATAGTAGAATAATTGTAAATTAATAAATAAAAAGCGATACATTTTTTTAAAGGAAAGTTTGATTTTTTAAAATTTTATGTTTACAAATTTTACTTTGAAATATGACACATTGAAATTTGGAATTAGGTTCATATAATGTACCTTGTATATTAAAAACAATACAACACACATATTAGTTATTATTCTGAAACCTTTTGAGGGACACGACGATTTGTTGATAAACTCTTTAATTTTTTGTGATGGGATTGAATCCTGATTCCATGAAGAAAAGCGTCTCGTAAAGTTTTATCGACGTGTTTTTTCTGAGATTACAGCAGAGGTATAGCTCCGTGGTAGTTGAGTAGTCATAATTGCACTTAATTATTGACGATATTCTATTATAGTCTTGTGTCGCGGTCCTAATTATACCAAAGAATAATTAGGAGTATTATTAAGTGCAAAGATATAGATTCTTCTTTGCATTAAGTGCAACTGGGATTTAAAGTCATCAACTGACCTAGTATGTCATTTAAGAGTGAAGTATTAGTTCGTGGTCCTTGTTGCTGTACTGTAGCTATATTTAGCATCGCCTTGAGTTATCGCGCGGCTCTAGAGGGAAACATGCAGTTTTTCATTGGTATCTGGTGGCCTGGTGTAAGGTGCAGTACTAACGCGGAAACATTTTTGTCCTGTTTATGCTAACTCCATTTTAAACCCGTATAATGTCAGATAACTATTTTGTCCCGATTGTAAAGATAATTTCTGCACAACTCAGTCAAAGTTTTTAAGGGGCCGTGGGTAGCCTAGTGGTTAGAGCATCGGACGCCAGACCGGAATTCCTGGGTTCGATGCCCGATGCTGCCAAATATCCGCCGGGTGCACACGGAGTACGTGCTCGTTAAATCAGTGGGTCCGAATGGTGTCGCCATCTATCGTGAGCAAAATCGTGCTGTCACTTTCATGGGCTCAAAGCTTCGGCTAACGACAGGCGTATCTCTAGCCCGTTGCCATGATGAATTTCGTGGGCCTCGATCTGACTACGTCTGACAGGTGGCAGAAGTAACAAAAACAACAAAGTTTTTGAACTGCGTATAAGTGATTGATAATTTAATATAATACTTCTCTGATTGATTTATTTTCTTTCTGATTTTTAGAAATTAAAATCATTGCTAAATTTATCGAGATTTATTTGCCATGGTGTTGGAAAGTACACACGTATAATCGCTAGAACTCTCTCATCGTTTTTTAAAACTAAAAATCACGAAATAAATTTAATAAAAAATTCTGACATTATATGTCTTGATGAAAACAATTATACATCTATGTTAAATAAAACTAAAAACGTTTTTGGATAAATACAGGTATATTTATGTCTCTAGAGCCAAGGGAGCAAATAGGAGGATCTCTAGAGTCAAGGTATTTAACACATATACAGGGTGTCCAGCCTTAATGTGACCCAATAGCTGATTTCCGAACCGTTCGGTTTAGATATGCACTTCCAATTTGAAAAATGTTTTAAAAAAAGGTAAAGCATATTTTTCATATATAAAGCTTTTCGAACCAAAAAACCCATTTAGAAAAAAATTACAAAAATTAACTTTTTATACGGTCCCCAGGTCCTATCACTTATATTTAGAAAAAGATGCAGTACACAAAAACAAAGTAAACACAAAAAGTTTCATTTTATTTCTATAAAAACTGATGGAGTTTGCCTACATAAATTTGAAGCATCAGAGTTGCTCAGAAACGGGGGTCGTATATAAATTGAGTTTAGAGAGCAGTTATTCACTATCTACAGGAAGAGCAAAAGAAAAACATCATAGTAATATTAAAACATTAGTACATCATAGATTGACAATTTGCATTGCTGTATGGCAAACAATAAAAATTTAATTAAAGAAGTACAACTTGTACCAAAAGATTAAAAAAAAAACAGATTGTTTTAACAAATAGCAGCAAAATAATACAGGATTTTCCGTTCAAACTATAGCATAATGTGGAACGATGCGCCAATCATTATTATATCAGAATGACCAAATTAACTTAAATAATGGTGAATGGACGAGACAAGGGAATACGTCTATGACAACTCCCAGTTTTATACATGCGTTGAACAGCACGGGCAATTGTACAATAAGATGGATGTCTTTGGTTGGAAATTTAATGGCATAGAGTCTTGCCGCCTCTCTCTTATTTCGATTACACTGCCCATACAACAGTACCATTTCGCAGTATTCTTCATTTGTATACATCTCGTTCTCTCGTACTAGAATTCGTAATATTTGAATACGATTGCATGCAATTGCAAGTGACAACACAACCGAATTTTAACGTTCGTCATGATCTGAAAAAACGCAGTAAATCAGACCTGAAGCCACAGCATATAAGTGTATTTTTTGGAACTGCTTTTGAAATGTTTTCTTCGTCCAAAATATTTTATTTTTTCTATGTTTTACACGTACACAGAATAAATTTTATTTCATAAGGTCTCAATTGTTGTATTGTTAACGTATGCTTTTAAATTTAAAATTGATTTACATAAAAGTGACGTGCAAGAGCGAAAGTTTCCTGACAGAGTTCCAAGTAATTTCACCTTGGAGACGGCCCCTTACTAGCTTCTTGAAAATGGCCGAGAAAATGGAGAAAATATGTGTTTTTTAAAGTACCATAACTCGGTACCATTTTTGTGCATTGCATCTTTTCCTAAATATAAGTTATAGGACCTGGGGACCATATAAAAATTTATTTTTATAATTTTTTTCTAAATAGGTCTTTTGGTTCAAAAAGCAAGTAAAAACATTCTTTACCTGGTTTAAAACATTTTTCAAATTGGAAGTGCATATCTAAACCGAACGGTTCGGGAATTAGCTATTGGGTCACATTAAGGCTGGACACCCTGTATAATGAAGTTGACTTTCGGACTGCTGAAAAAGAAATTTAGGATCTGGACTTAGGTGCTACAAAAATCGAATCGTGTTTATAAATAATTATGAAATTATTCCACAAATTGCGTTCCTTTCTTCTTTTTTTAAAGCTTTTTGTGATGCGTGTGACATATGAAGAAGCATAAATAATTTAAATTTCACTTTTGGAAGTTCTCCAAAAATCACAGGAATTCTATAAAACCTGTATAATCCATAGAATAATTAGGCAGTTTTAAGAAGTGTACATATGTGCTACAAAGTGACATTAATTCGAATTAATTGTGATATAATATTCAAGTTCGCTATTGCTTCACTTTAATCGCACTTTTTTCTTGAGAGGTTTCTTTGTCGCGGTTTTTCGATCACAGGTGTGCGAGGGTTTGAGTAATAATCAGACATTTTTCAATTTAAGCAATTTTATTTCCTTTTCCCACTTATTAGACTTAACAAGAATACGGAGAATGCACTATAATAACTAAACCCGAGGAGCAATCAAACTTATTAATCTAATTATAATAGAAATAAGAGCACATATCCATGTGCGACCACCGGTCGCTCATACTCTGCTTTCTGCTTATATTCAATTTCCAACCATCATCCCGCCTACTCCACGACTAGCACTTAAATAGAAGCTTGTATTTGCATAAAATAAAGTCATTTGTACGGAAAGTGGTTTTAAACTAAAATCACAGTTAAAAAGAGTATTTCACCCAAGAGGTTTAGTAGAAGCGCGAATAAAACCCGTTACATCATTTCCTACAGTAGAAATATTGATCAGTACTTCCCACTCATTTTTTTTAGGCTTTTGTTTTGAAACTACACTTTTCGAGAACAACTTAAATCAGATTAGTATCGTGTTATTTCAATTTGCCTAAAACAAACACAGTATTTTTTTGTGTTTACTTATTCTTCTTCGTCATAGGCTGGTAATAACTCCTTTGACTGACCGTTGCTACCGTACACTTGTTGGAGCATTTCACCTTCATCTCAATGGAGCTCCTGAAGGTCCAGCGGGAACCGGAAAGACAGAGACCACCAAAGATTTGGCCAAAGCACTTGCTGTGCAGTGCGTGGTCTTCAATTGCTCAGATGGTTTGGATTATATTGCCATGGGAAAGGTTATTTATTCAATTCGTTTCAATTTGATAATTATTAAATTTCTAATATACCTTTAATGTAGTTCTATCATTCTTTTTAAAATTTATGTTATGAATTTTGATATGCAAATGAAGTCTAAAATGCAGAATTTTAAAATATGAAAAAAAATGTCTATTTTATATCTTTTAGCTAAGACGTTTGAATAAAGCACGAAGCTTTGAAATTATTTCAGCATTTTAAACCATGGTTTTAAATAAAAATTTAGCAAAAATCTAGCGTAGACACTCAAATATCAGAAAACCTTTACGTTGGTTCAATACATGGAAGGTTTACCATGACAGCGAAGGACTGAATTATTTCTAAAAATAAAGAGTTGGGAATGCTCATCACACTCCCTACGCAACTTTCTATGTTTTGAGGGCTTAAGTTTCTGTGTTTTACAATAAGTTGTATGAAATCTCTAACGTATTCTATCACATTCAAATCTGAGAATGACAAAACTTCAAGCTATTTTTATCTTGATGTGGCGTTCGGAAGTTGTATGAAAGAGATAGTGAGTGTTTTATTTAAGTCGCACTATAAAGCTGCACGAGGGCTATTGATGGCAGACCTCGTAATTTTGAACGATGTTCAAATGACGAGGATGATATATGAGCTAGCATCCCTTCTCCTAACTTCCACACCAAACCAACTGGAGGACGTTTTAAACTCGCCAGATTTAACGTGCAGCGGGCCCTTCTACACTGCACGGAAAGTTGTATATCATTGCATTGTTCGATTAGAGCAAATTTAATCCATTACATGAGATAAAAAGGTGTACAAGTACATCCATAAAAAATATGTGCATACATTTGGCTCACTCACGGATGTTTGTAAACACATAAGTTGGCCTAATACTTTATAGATATACCATTAAGGACCTCTCTGAATATACTGAACAATTTTTATTAACAAATGGGATTCTTGGTTTCACGCGGATTGCGCTGCCAACGAATCCTTTCATTAGCATAATACGGTTGAGAATTGCCAAGACTGAAAATGATACAGATCAAGCTATTTGTTTCCAGCCATCAAGTATTCTGGGTCGATGTTGTCGTGCTCAAGTGCTAAACTTAGCTTTGTGATATGCGATTTATCAGTGAGACTTGAGCTGACTGTTAGCTCTTAATCTTGCAGAAAACGTTTCACAATTCAGACGCTAATGCTTATGTGAACACCATCATTGAATTCCGATGTTACCTGAGAGCGAAGTGCACGTCTAGAACTTGAAATGAGACGACAGTCACGTTCACACACCCAACGCCTTTTTATGTCCCAGTAACTTGTAGATTTTGACGGAATTCTTCAACTCATTCTATCTCTCTTTCAAAGGCCCATATGTAGAGCGCCAAATGTGGCACTGTGCTGAAAATCGCTTAAAACATAATTACGTGTCCTTGTCACGCTGCAAATTGTTCCTACAGCTGACGGAAATGTATATCACTTTTTATGCATATTGACAAATGTGATGAAGTACACTCATGCATGACTTTACTGTGTATTTTTCAGAAGTTCTTCTGCACTTGTTTTTCTGGTATTTTGAATGCATAAAAAATTTCCCTTTTCTTATGTTTGAAAATATGTTGTTAATAAAAACAATATATATAATCTATTTTAAAAATTTATCTAAAATAGTATTATTAGATTCATAACATCATATTTCATGAAAGTTACAATATTACTAAAAACGTTCTTCGTGACGCTGCAATAAATTTATTCATACATTAGGTATAGTTAATAAAAATGAATAGTAAAATATGTGTTGAATTTAACTGAAGAGGAGCGCCAAGAACGAATTTTTGCGAAAAAAAGAACAAATGAGGAAAGTGTACGAAAGACAGAAAATTTTGAATAAGAAATTAGTTAAGAAAATTAGAACTACGTAATGCATGTAAATTACAGTTTTACAATTTGAGCAATGAATGTGAACAGTTGTATAGTTTGTACAATGGGGGTTGTGGTCCGCCGTTAGGCGGACAGGGGGTACCCCCTAGTATGAATAATAATTTTTTTAAAGTAAATAGAAAACTCAAAGTTTCTGTATTATTTCTAACGACTATTTTCAATGTTTTTAATATTGCTATCATCAGTTATAATCAATTTAGTTATTGCATCAATTAAGTTAAAATTTTTATGAGTATTAAGAAGATATATATAAACTATATTTTGCACATTCCCTTTTCTGCACAAGTTTTCTAAAAAGTTATGAAAAGAAACTAAATTTTTGCAATTTGAAATTTATTTTTCTTTATTTCAGTGAATCATCTGAATAAAGATAGATAATTAAATGAAATTTTTTTTTTGAAATAAATATAGTGTCGATTATTTTATATTATTTTTTTGCTACCCCTGTTTCTTAATTGAATTCTAAAAAGAATTTTTTATGTTTAAATTAGTCTTCTTTGAAATGTTTCAATAGTCTTTTATTCTTGATCCGAGTAAAGAACAACTCTTTATAAAAAAAAAAAAAAAATTCAAAAACGGTTTCCTGCAAATAAATATTTAATACGTGTCAGTGTAAATTTTATTTATCCATTCTTTCTAGATAATTTATTATTTTAAAAAAAGTTCTGAAAAGACGTATTTTCATAAATTATAAAGTGGAAAGATGTGTACAAATTTTGAATCTTGTAATTATAAACCAAAGAACTCTTTTGGTATCCAAAAGTATCGATGAAAATGTGCTTTATAATTTCAAAGATGTTTTCTCTTTTTAGTTTTTCAAAGGGCTTGCTTCTGCGGGTGCATGGGCTTGTTTTGACGAATTCAACCGGATTGAACTGGAAGTGCTCTCTGTAGTAGCACAGCAGGTATAATTTCCGATTTATTTTTCTTTGATGTTAAGTGACTATTTAAGTTTATATTTTGATAAAGTAAATTCACATATAGAAAATATTATTTTTTATTGGAATTTAGTATTTATTGAAATTTCTTTGCCACACACTTGTAATTAAATGAGAGATTTCTCTTTACATGTGAAATCTCCAGCCTACCAGTTTTCTTGAATGTGTAAATGTAAAGATAATCCTATGAGATTTCTACCAAAGTTCTGAAATTTAACTAAAGCATTTTTTAATGCAACAAAATCAAAATAATGGTAATTTTAACATTCTTGAAACAAATTTTTATTACTGTTTATAACCAAATGAATATTTATACGATTAATTTTAACGTAGTTCATTATCCACATCCAAGTAAATCAAGGATTTTTTTTTTATGATATGCAAAGCAATTTTGTAAAGCTGTAAGTAAAATGAAAGGACACAGTAGGTGTTCGGAAAAACCACATGTGAATGGAAGGCATAAAGGACCATCCAGATCCAATCGAGAGCAGTTAATGGGAACACGAAGTCAGTCAAGGTCATCTTGAAAGACTTAAGGCCTTATCACACGTATACGTGTTTATAGCGAGTTTTCTTTCAAGCAACCCTTTGGAGTGATTTTTGCCCTGTTGCCGTAGCAATGGCTTTGAACAACTTTTCCCCAGAGAACTGAAAGTATTGCTCGAAAATGTCTGCTAATGGAGTTCTTCGACTCTCTACATCTTAAACAAAATGACGGTAAAGATGGCAGCCTTGGCTTCGTCAAACGCATCAGAAATGATGTATAACAATTTAATGGCGTATAATCTTTCAAACAGAATGGCGCTTTTTTTTTCTGTTTTCGATAGTCAACAAAAGCACGAGTGGAATAAAAGAAATAATTTTGGATGTTCCTTTTGCGTAGCAGAAAAATTTGCAAGTGATTTTTCCATGTGAAGACAGTGTGATGATGACGTCATAACGTATTGTTTTGTTTACAGCAACCCTTCACCCTCACAGCTGCTTGAAACTATTGTTCTAAAGGGGCTCGAGTTGTTTTGAGACATGCGTGTATGATCAGGCCTTAAGGCGCCTGATGACTCAACAAAAGAAGGGATGAATATTCACAATGGGCTTAACCGAGCGAATTAAAGCTCATATGCAACTGACACATTGAAAATTTACATTAACAATTTACCGTAGAAATTTAAGCTGGTGCTGTAGGTAAAAATTTGATCTGCTGATACGTTCTGGTGTTAAGACTCATTGTCTGAAGTATGTAATTTCTTGCAAAGTGCTCTTTCAGAAGTTATGTGCCCATGTCTGTGCATAACCACACTTCCAATTTCAGTACGACGATCCTCCCACACAATTTGAAATAAAGTTAGAACACATCTGTTTAATGGATAGGTCGTGATAATTCAGTTGCATAGGCCCTGTGATCACCAAATTTGTATCCCATAAATTCTTTTCTTACATTTTTGCGAAAAAATATTGTGCGGAAAATTTGTTTCATCGTCAAAATACTTAATAGGAAAAATCACTTTGACAGCTGTATGCGTTGGAATATACCTGACATTTTTTACAATTGCAGCCGTATATGTAGCTTCAATGTGAAATGTGAGTCAGTGCGTTTTTCTAAAACTTCGAGGATTCTGTTCTATCTGTTTTGTTTGTACAAGTAAAATTAGGACAAAAAATAAAGTTTAAATAAAATGTTGAAGGTATCTTGTTTGTTATCCTTATATTATGTATTATTTTAAATATTTCTTCTGCTTCTGATTGGTGTTTTCTATCTTCTATTTCTAGGTGGTTTATAATTGTCTTTGTCGATTTTTGACATATTTTCTGTCTTTAACATGTCGTTAACGTTTTCAAGTCCCTCAATATCGAATTTTTAATATTGCTTATATAGACATAGATCTCCTCGTACTAAAATGTTTTTTCTTTGCTATACAATTAAAATTCCATCTAACATATCAAAATATTAAAATGTGTTTATTTCGTTTTCTTTAAAAAATTCTTTGCTAATAATGCAATTTTTAGTAGAACTTCTGAAAATGATTGGTACTGGTTTTCCCCCATCATAATAAATTTAAAAAGCAATTAATTTTTCTTCTAATATATTATTTTATGTTTCTTTTGCTTTGTATTTAGATCTTGTGCATCATTCGAGCAGTTCGAAGCAACGTAGATACTTTCAACTTTGAAGGTACAGAATTGAAATTGAACCCTAATTGTTACGTTTGCATAACCATGAACCCTGGCTACGCTGGTCGTTCTGAATTGCCAGATAATTTAAAGGTACGTTAAGTTTTTGAACCAGGACAGTTTTCGTGAATTATATACTGTACTCATCCTTTTAAATTTTGTTACATTTTTATAAACCATACACACATTTTTATATCTCACGTTCGATTCGAATCATTTCGCAATCGATTTATCGCCGTTATTTACCTAATTCTGCAGAAAAATGGATTCCACAAAGGAAAAGGTGCTAATTTTGTTAATTAATTAATCAATCAACATTATCATTTACTTTCCTTTGAAACATTAACGTTGATTTCACCTTTGTCTAGGTGCCATGAAGTCTGCGAAAGTTATTAAGAATGACCTACTGTCTTACGACTGTACGTCGGTTTTAGAAGACCAATGAGTTTATTTATGTCCAAAAACTCTTGATTAATTCTGAGAGCTATTGAGAGTTGTTTGTTCCATTTCAAATTAATAGCTCCACAATTTTTAAATATACGAGGGGTGATCAGAAAAAAAGGTTACAAGTCGAATAAAGAAATATTTATTATTAATAGACAGAAAATACAAAAAGGAATTAAGAGGCCTACGTGCCTATCACATTTTGACAGAATGACCAAGTCTATTTAGGCATTTATCAGAACTCATGACCAACTTGCTTAACCCGTCTTGATAGAAATAAGGTCCCTGTTCATTGAGCCAGGTCTAGGAGGATGTTTTCACAGCGCTGTCTTGGAATATCCTCACATCAGAATCGATATGCTGCACGCTACCGTAGCTCAGTCCCAGCTCTGACGAGATTTCACTCAGAGTTACCCGTCGATCATTTTGAATCATTTCTTCAATTCGTGTCGTGTTGATTTCTGTCATTGAAGAACTTGGCCGGCCGTTCCCTGCCATATTGCAGTTTTCGACATCCTGTCTGCGTGACTGAAAAGAGTGACACCATTTCGCTACATGTTGTCTGCTCATTCTGATCTGCTCTTTCAGATGCGGACACATTCTTTGCCCTTAAAATCGAATCACGGCTTGCACTTCCAAACGAGACCAATTCCCTAAGCTCTTGCCATTTCACTCTACCTGAACCGTCTGGCAATTTTCACTACCTACCCGCAAACCAGCTGTATGACTAGCAGCGCCATTTGTCTTTACTCTGGGGAAATAAAATTTCTCCTTAATTTGTAGTTTTCAAATGCTGTGGCTTGTGTAGCCTTTTTTTCTGAACATCCCTCGTATAAAGGGTAAAATAATTTTTATAAGTATTTCTTATTATGGAGTTTAAATTAGTCTGCTATTACTTAGTTGGTAAAAATGTGGCTTAGTATCAGAAAGATTGCTGGTTTGAAACTCATTTTTATTAACACTTATCATTTGCAATAATGGACATTAATTCGCGTAATCTTTTTCGAAACTTATGCACTGATGTTTATAATGTTTTATATTAGGATTTTTGTATGTGACACTATATATATATATATACAACTTTTTTAAAATAAGAATTCTTTTCATGTAAATATTTCTTTAAAATACGGTTATCTGTAAACAAAACTGATTGAATAGAACTGGAATGATTTAACTGAATTAAACAGTTAATATATTCTTTTTTTGCAGGTCTTATTTCGTACAGTGGCAATGATGGTTCCTGACTACGCCATGATTGGAGAGATTTCTTTGTACTCGTTTGGCTACCTGGACGCGAGAAATTTGGCTGTTAAAATTGTCACCACATACCGTCTTTGCTCAGAACAACTATCTTCTCAAAATCATTATGACTACGGGATGAGAGCAGTCAAGGCAGTACTGGCAGCATCCGGTAACTTAAAATTAAAATTCCCGGGTGCCAAGGAAGATATTTTAGTGAGTGTGTTCAGCATTCACTTTATATTTTATAATGTTTTTTAAAATTTATTTTGAATAAGGAATTTATTATTTATTTAAGTTCTTTAGAATGTTTAAACGCTTATGTGTAAAAATATACAGTGTATTTATGTAAAAATAGAAGAATTTTTTGAGTAAAATGACTGGTTGTAAAATAATAATTCTTTACTATGAAAAACTTTTTCATAAAGAAATATTTGAGTGTTGAAAAGATTTTTGTAAGAAATTGGACAGCTAAGCATTTGTTTGTATGGTACTATTACAGCTGCTCAGCTTAGAGTTGTAATATAATGTTTCTTATGTGAGAAATTGATAAAAGATATTTTCTGCATCTAATGAATTCTATTTTAAACTATTGAGAATTATGAACATTTGTAGAAGTATCAAGATACTCTATTAAATATATATATGTGTGTGCGTGTATTTTATTATTTTATATCTTATATTCCTTCAAATTTCGAAGAGAATAAATAATGTGTAAGTGAAACTTCTTAAATCAATTATTTATTTTTTGGCAAATATATAATCCTTTATTTATATTTTCCAAGTTGTTTAAATGGTGAGGCATGTAATATCAAAGGGAAGTAAATAATACTGATTATTTAATTGAGTACATTCAAAACTACTTTTACTTGCATAGTTAGAACATTACAGCCTTACGAAAATGTAAAAAAGCAATGTCTCATCATAAATGTCGTAATTAGTAACAAAAGAAAAGCATATTATATATAGATTACAAAATATATATCGTAAGAATATAGAAGTAATTAGTTTGCCTAAATATGATGCAGTCTTTTTTATAGGAAGAATTATATGTACAAAATTGAAAATAAATTATTTTAATTTAGCTTGATGTTTAAGTCTCTCGATGAATGTATTTTCTGTAAATTCCCGTTAAGGGTAATTTGCATTTAAAATCAATATTACATTGATATTTACCTTATAACATTTATTAAATTCTTCATAAAATGATTTTATTTGATGTTTAAGAGTGATATGAAAAATCATTAAAATAACTTTAAAATGTTTATTAATGTACTTTTTATCACATTTTACATATATTTAAATATACTCAAGAACTTTCTCTTTTATATATTAATATCAATCCAACGAAGACGGAGTTCTTTAAGTACGTTATTTTTATTATAATATGCAGTAGAAATCTTGTATATATTACTTGTTATTCTGTTTTTCCTAGCTCCTACGCTCTATATTGGATGTCAACTTACCTAAATTCTTATCCCACGATATCCCTCTGTTTGAGGGAATAATATCTGATCTTTTTCCGGGAGTCGTTATACCTAAAGCTGATTATGAGGTAGCTAATTTTTTTATGTATAGAAATTGATTATAATTAAAATTTGCCTATTCAAATATTTGGAAATATATAATCTGGAAATTTTATATTCTAAAAGATTATTATTTCTTTTTTACATTGATGATGCCAGTATCTTTTCATACTTTAAACTACTGTATATATATATACTTAGGTTTTTAGCTATAATTAATACAATTTGAAAGTTAAAATTTTTAAAAAAAGTTAATGTATTTTTTTATTACAACAAAGTTTTCTTTCTCTGGTTTATTAAACATAATTGTTTGTATCCCTTTAAAATTTTGTCCTATCTTTGAATAAAATGTGTATAAATTTCATTACATTTTCACCCATTTAAAATTTGAAAATAGTTTAATAGATCTGTCGGTTCGAATTATAGAATAAGCTAAAAATTAATTCCATATTCAAGCAAAATTTATTGTAATTCAAAAATGGAATTCTGAAGTTATGAGGGGGAAAAAACTTTCGTTACGTTACGATGCCATCAGACTGAAGCTTAAGTCTGTCAAGCTCGATCTCGATTTAACTTTTCCAAAGACGAATTCTTTTCAATTTCCTTCGCTGTAACAGCATTCGAAGACAGTGCAAGTTTTTACTGCAATTACATAATGCAAACGCATAGCTGTATAATCTGTCTTGAATTCTCTTGTTTGAGATTTAACAAGACCATTTTTAGCTTAAGAATAGTGTCTTTTGCAAAACTTAATAGAACTTGTAAAAAAAAAAAAATTGGAAGAATTTATTTCGAAGAGAAGCTTTTATTTTTACGAATTAATATAGACGATCGATACATTTTTGAATAATTTGGTTTTCTATGAACACTCATATAAATGTTGTTTTAAATCATCATGACTGTATTTTGAGAGAGATATTAACTATAAAGTTAAGTATTAATTTTGTGGCATGAAATTCATAAAAAAATTTCTCTTTTTGCTTAATTTAAAGAATACTTTCGGCGCCTTAAATATATAGATTTGTGCTCTGCACAGCGTTACTTTTTAACATTTAATTATAAAAAGGGAAAGAGTGAGAGAGATCATAACAATCAAATTTATTATTCAATGTGCATGGATAAACAATATATTAAATTTATATTTTATATGATCTTGTAAATAATACTGTGTGTTCTATTTTTCTTCTGTTTTTTGCGTTACCAAAACATATTCAGAATTTTAAGTTATATAAACTA
This sequence comes from Trichonephila clavata, assembly GCA_019973975.1. Taxonomy (NCBI): domain Eukaryota; kingdom Metazoa; phylum Arthropoda; class Arachnida; order Araneae; family Nephilidae; genus Trichonephila; species Trichonephila clavata. Next base: position 57,693 of record BMAO01033600.1, on the reverse strand, counting down.
AGCTATTCTTGAATACCTTATTTGTTTCTCATTTCTATAATTTATTTAACACAGGTTTTCCTTGAATCTATGAGAGAAGTCTGTGAGAAGCGTAATCTCCAACTTGCTGATGTTTTTATTTCCAAAGTTATTCAAACATATGAAATGATGGTAGTGCGGCATGGGTATGCTTGCAATTTTTTTTCAATATTTGAACCTATTTATTAGTAGTAATTAATTATTGATTTTTTTTTTCAATTTGTATGGTAGAATATTGATTTGCACCTTTATTTTCTTGAATTCAGTTTCATGCTTGTTGGACCACCTAATGCAGGAAAGACACGCGTGCTGCAAATTTTGGCAGATACTCTGTGTCTTTTGAAAGAGAAAGGAGTTTTGGAGGAAGAAGCTGTTATTTATCGCACTGTGAACCCAAAATCCATCACCATGGGGCAACTCTTTGGTGAATTTGACCCCGTAACTCATGAAGTAACTATATATTACTTACCTTTTTGATATATTTTTATATAAGCTGCTATTTAAAATTTTCATTTTTTCTCTGTGTAACTTCTGAGTGGAAACTAATTGAAAGTATGTTTCCTTTATAAGTTTCTACCACTTTCGAAAGCACGCATGTCTCAACAATGAAACATTAAGAAAATTTAAGGGTGTGTGTGTGAAATGCTTATACAAAGTATTTCTTAGGTAACCAAATAGCATCAATAGTTACTTAAAAAATAGTAACAAAAAATAAATATTGGAATCACGAAACGTAAATAATTTAATTCTTTATGTAAATATATTCAATATTGATATAAATAAGGACATATGGGTTAAAGATGTGTTTGTGAAGCAAGAATACTGGAGTCTTTTACTCTTGTATTTAGAAAAGAAATAGCTTAAGTAAAAAAGAAAAACAAATTGTGTTTAGAATTTATTGTATTACAAGAAATTTTGTGTGTGTTTCTATTGATACACACACTAACATACTTTTACTTAAGTTATTAATAAAAATCAGAATGCCGACAATGCTGTCTGGTATCGGGTGGGAAAATATTTCTACATTTTCTATTAGCATATCAAAAACATTTCGAATCCAACAGTACATAATTGCTGGAACGAAGAAAAAATACGTACTATGATTCAAACATTTGGAGACTGGTTCCATTGCTGACGACGAAAGCAAGTACTTAAAATTAAACCACTTGAAATGGATTCTCCCAATCCTCCTCTATCTGGACAGGCTGGTTTAGTTCATGTCATATGACCGAAATGCACGCGCAGCTGTTATCTTCCGAAGCTAGTTAACTTTGCTCGATGATGTAAGAAAGGTGGCTTTTCTTGAACCGTGTTGAACATTAAATTCGCTTAGCACGCTTAGGCAGGACACCAATGGAAACTTTGGAAATGCTAAGTAAGGTCTACGTTGAATCTACCATCGCGAGATCCAAGGTTTACGAATGGCATCGGCGTTTTAAAGATGGCAGAGAATCCATCGAAGACAATGAACGCGTTGAACTACCTTCGACTTCGCGGAACGCAAAAAATGCAGTGTTGGTGTCTGAATGTGTTCGAAAAAATCATCGCCAAACACTTGCACAAGTTTCTGAGGCTACACACTTCTGGAAGACGTCGTTTAACGGAATCCATTCGTTGTAAGCGACCTCAGTTCTGGCTGAGTGACGGCTGGTATCTTTTGCACGGCAACGCACCAGCACATCGATCTCAATTGGTAACAAGCATATATATAGCTTAACAACACGTAGTAACAAAAATTATGTAGTTTATCCAGTATTTTTTTTATTATGAATTTTAAATTCATGCAACTCTAATTTACGTTACTGATTCTAATGGCTCTGATGAGGAGATATATCCCTGTTTTGGGATTGGAACTCCGTAATTTACTCGGCATATGTTACGTAGTCCTGATGGAAAAAGACCCTCCATTCCTGTCAAATTTTTACTTTTTAATCGTATTAATTTACATAATTTTTGCCAAATTTCATTTCATTCGAACATATGCTTCTTAGTTACTGTTTTCTTAGAGTAATTTGAAGAAGTCGTCTGGTAGCGAAACGTTGTTTAATTACGAGTATATCACACAATCTCGCCACTTTCGTGCAGTTGATTATTTTTTTAAAAAAAATACTTGCAAGTCTTGAAATTTAATGAATTTATGTAAACTGATCAATAAATCCATCGAAAAAGTATTGTTTTATGTACCTACCAAAATTTAGTTGTGGTTTTAAATGTGTTTGTGTTAAGTAAAATTTTTCCTTTCAAAACGGTTGGAAGAAATGCATAATTCAAACTCATTTTCGTTTATTAAACTTTATGATGCATCAGAACTATTAAAAATATGAGTAAAAACCTTTCTGCCTTCTTTTTTAGTGGACTGATGGGATTGTTGCTATTATATTTAGAGAATTTGCCTTTTCACGTAACCCGCAACGAAAATGGGTTGTGTTTGATGGACCTGTGGATACCCTGTGGATTGAGAGTATGAATACCGTTTTAGACGACAATAAGAAAGTGAGCGCTATATTTATATATGCTGCGCGTATTTATTGTTCATTTAGTCAAGTGTTTTACTTCACTGACAATATTTATAATAAATTGCTTAAGTATTTATTAAAAACAAGCAAAGTAACTATTTTAAATAAGGATCCTGATAAAATATTTCCAAACTTGAATACACATATAAATTTTCAGAGTGAGAACGAATGACTACATGTATGGGCTATTTTGTTTACTGTATTCAATCTATTTTAATATTGATATACATTCACATTCGTTATTGCGCTTGAATCACTGCACATTCGCTAAGTCTTTTCGAAATAATATCAAGCTTTTGAGGGTAGCATATACTATCGCCTTTATATCTGGACACGATTTATGTTTTAAGCAAATATTAATGATTTTTTTTACTGAGTTGTAAAAAGTTAATTCTTTATTAATGTTAACTTCTGACTGGGTTAACTCTTTTCATCATGCTTTATTTAAATTATTTTCTTCTTTTTAGCACTGCCCTTATATTTCCAACCATTTACTTAGAAGATGAAGTTAAAATATGAGCATTTTTAAATTAATTTTTCTCATTTAAAATGGCTTCAAATGGAATGCAAATAATATTGCTATACAATGTAAAACACACAGCTGCATATTTAAAATCGTACATATAGTATGTGATCCTACCTACATTGACATGTTAAAAACTTGCAATAAGCGGTAGCTTGTTTTTTTACTATCATTATTGTTTTTTTAATTATTATCATTAGCTTTAAAAATGCAACACCGGGATTGAGTGGCCAGAAAATTAAGCCAATTTCAGTTTAGGCAAACCTCACCGAGTAATACAAGTGATATAAAATGCGCACCTGTTTGGCAATTTTTAGTATAAGGAAAGGAACCTGAAGATGTTCAATATTCTAACTATTCTAACTCTGCCAGGAAAATATTAATGGAAATCTTTTTTGTCTTAAAAGGCACATGATATAGTGGAGAATGCTCCGTCGCTGCTAATGGAGGCAGTTCTAAGAGACTGAAGATTTTACGAGGTGCATGGGGGTTGAAAACAACAGGTTGGAGCATGCGTCAAATCTCAATCTCCATGCTGCATTGGCTGAAGCAAAGATAAATGGAGCAAGGAAAAGTGGGACGTTTGAGGAATGCCAGTGTGACCAGACCAACGTCAGTGTGCGTGAATCGAGGCTTCCACCGATAAGCGGTTGTGGCGGCTCGTAAGCCACTTCTGTCACCCCTTTGAAGCATGTACAGGACACCCTTGATGCTTCCATATTGACCAGAACCATTACCCGTACATTGTGCTATCGTAGTGGCCTGCATTCATGGCATCCGTTAAGAATACCATTCACCTCACAGTACAGATTACGTTTTACATTTGTGTAGGAATAGAGCGATATAGATAACATAATGACACAGGGTCGTGTTCTCAGATAATCGCCATGTACGAGCGGGATGCCGAAGTGGTTACAGGTCCAATCAAGTCCTCTCATACGCGACAACATGGCATCAGGGCTTAGGACGCCATCTATGCAATAGCAGGTGACCTCAGCTTCGTATTTATGGCGCTGTGATGATCCAATGATACGTGGATGATGGGCTGCGGGCAGTGATACTACTCTTCGTTTTGGGGTGCCCAGTGCTCTTTACCTTCAGGATAACGCCCAATTTCATACTACACGCATCAGCTGCAAGATGTACGTATAGTTGCTTCCCTGGCCATCCTTTTTCCCAACTGAACACTTCTGGGACACGATTGCTCACCACTTGCGCTCCCTGCCACCACAGCATTCAGACAATGAATTGTAGCGGATGGTCGACAGGAAATCGATAGCCATCCCTCAGGACACTATCCGTACTCTCACTGACTTTATACCTAAATATCTTGCTTTACGTATCGCCTTTGCGATGGCTTTGGACTCTAGTAAGCTGGCGTTGTTCTCGCTTTTTGTGGTGATGAGTATCATTTCAAAATAAACGCCATTTGTTGCTCATTTCTGTCTCTCTTCGTTTGCAGAGTTTCTTCATTTTCTGGCTACTCATTTTCGGGGATGCATTTATTTGCATAGTGTATTTTTGAAATGTTACAAAATAGAAAATATGAACTCCTGTTAGGCTATCATTAATATTAATTTGTGTGTGTGTAAAGTATTCATTTTTATAACAGTCGACGTATGTATTCGGTTTTAATTTATTCTGTTTTCACCGTCTGCTTTTATCATTCCTAAGCTTTGCCTCATGAGCGGGGAAATCATTCAGATGTCCAACTCAATGAGTTTAATTTTTGAAGTGATGGATCTTTCTCAGGCTTCGGTAAGCTTTAGAATTTTTTTTTTCTGTTTTTTTTTCTCTTTCCACTTCATATATTTCAAAGCTTTTAAGTTACTTTTCCTTTTTACACAAAATAATGATAACAATAAATGATATAAAATGAATAAATATATTTTATAGTTAATAAAAAATTTTCTTAAGAAACAAAATATATATCTTTTTTGAAATTAAGTCTATAATAGTAGTTAAGTGTTTGATAGTAATATTTGGTTTAATATTAGGAAAAAGTATAGATGTGAGGGAAAAAAATTAGTTTGAGGTCAATCATCGTATTTTTTGTTTTGTTTAGTATCTCGATATCGGAATTATGTATTCATTTGAATATGCTTGTTGATTATCCAAAGAATGTTTTAGATTTTTTTTTCTGCTTATAATGTGTGTGAGAATTTAAAAAAATATATAATTATAAAATTTTCTAAACTGTTTTTATATAGATTTTTCATTTTGTCTCTATGTTTCTGGGAATATATTGATTTTAAGTATGCTAGAATAATTTTCTTAAGAGTTAGAAAAAAAGTCTGTAGTATCTGTATAGGAAGGAATTTTTTGCAGCCCGCTACCGTGAGTCGGTGCGGTATGATCTACATGGAAGCCACGGCCTTGGGTTGGGAACCCAAAGTTCAGTCCTGGATGAACATCCTGCCTGAAGTATGGGGTCTCGAGAATACGGCTGTTATCTACGCTTTGTGCTCGTGGCTCATTCCTTCCTCAACCACGTTTCTGAGGAAAAACTGCAAGGTACTTCTACCATTTGCTCATCCCTAAATATTCTAACAACCTCTCTCGATTTGTGTTATTATGGTTCTGTTTTCAGTACATATAATTTTACGATAGGATGTCTTAATAAATACTCTTTCTTTTTTATAATGTATTGGCTCATATAAAAACAAACTTGTATTTTCTATAAATTTTCATAATTAAAAGAATTTAATTAAAATTAGACGAATGCTTCTCCTAAAAAGATAGATATGACACAAAATTAAATAAAATATAACTATAAAAAATAAATCTATAAACTATAAAATTACAAACCTTTGTTTTAGGCACGAATGTTGTTGCATCAAACTGATTATATAAAAACAAACTACAGGGATTTTAAATTACATTTATTACAACATTATATTAGTTTAATCTATTCATAGGATTAAATATTAGTAATTTTTAAATCGTATTCAACGTGCTTGTGTGATGAGTATCATTTAATAATCTGCACACTTAAAGCTACACGATACTTTTTCCCAAAAAATTTGTTTGCAATCAGAAATAAAAATAATTAGCTAATTTTTTTCGGATTATATTATTATTTGTGTCCTAAAAGACAGTTTTAAAAGCTTTTAAAATTTTAACCAATATAAAAAGCCTTAAAATTTTTGAAATTTTAAAAACTTTAAGAGAATAACTCAATTTTTATTATTTTTTGTCATTTATATTTCTTACATAATTGAGAACAAAAATTAGTTTGGAATTGAAAGTTTAATTCTTTTGTTGAGTTTTAATAACTATTTTTGTAGTTAAAAATTTGTAACCCTTTTTGTAAGTTGTTAACCCTTCAGTAGAATAAAAAATAAAAATCTTACTGAATAGAAAACATTTGCTTCTACGAAAATAAAAGTCTGAGAGAGAAAAAGCATTTAAAGTTTATATAATCATAAATTTTGAGATGATAACATTCGGAAGCTTCAAATATAGGATTAACCAAGAGTCCTTTGTCCTGATTCTAAATATTTATTGTGCTCAAATTATTATAATTAGACATATGTTTTTTCCCCTGATATATTGTAAGTATTATTATGAAATTTTTTGTAAGACATTTTCACACAGCTCGGAGAATGTGTAAGCGGTAATCCAGTTCCCGCCAAGTGTTAAATTCAACAGTTGCTTCAACCACACATTTCATACTATTGCTTTATTAATTTTGCACCTGGAGGTTTGCTCCTATAACAGCGTCAAAATTTACACTGAGCATTAATGGGCAATTTCGTTTCGTGAAACCAAAGCACACATTAGACTTCCTCTTGATGATGATGTCTTTCTTACAAACGCTCTCCTAAGTCACTCTTAAGGTATCCGGCTACCCTAAAATTGTGAATTGTGCCAAAAATTGACAATTTTTTTATGATTTTATTTTATAGGTCATCTTATTAGCTTTATAAAAATACCAAGTTTATCATTTTCCGTTCACTACAACAAAAACTACAAGTGTTTTAGCAAAAGCAGAAGCCATTACTTTAATCAAGATGTCATACTTTAAAACACGTTTTACTCGAAATGTGATTTTTTGAAAATAATCAAACAGGGTCAGCGATTGCTAAAAAGGTTTTGAAAATAATTAACTGAAATTTTTTGTGTAAGTTAAGGAAAATAGTAGAATTGTTTTAACCTTTAGATTTATCAATCACTGTTTTATTACAAAATTTACAGTCCCTTATGTGAATATAATCACTGTTTTTTTAAGCAATTTCATATAATAACGGAGATAAAGTGCTCTAGTTTTTGTAAAAATTAAAATATCTCTTATCCTGAAGGTCATTTCGACAATGAATAACATAGCAACACATCAGAATTGAAAAATTGAAATTTTGTTCATAAACCTTTGGTACAGAATGGACCGCGTTTATGTTATTTTTTGTCAATTTTTACACATTTTTTTCCCATTTTTGTTGTAATACTTTATTTTTATCTTCTTAATTTTAGCATATTTTTCGAAAAATGTGCCAAACAAATCTAAAAACAACAAAAAAAATCTGCATATCTCCATTTTTTTTTAAAAAAAAGTTGTCGCAACCAGTCGGATACCTTAAAGGAGTATTCATTTCATGTACTGCACAATGACATTACTAAAACTGACCTATCCAGTGATACAAAAGTTACATTATTAGATTAAATGGTTATTTTATGTATAATGAACTTTTATAGTCAGGTCACAAGATTTTTTGTTTCCCTATATAATTAAAACTAATTGGATACTAGATTAATTTGGTGTGTGTATCAATGAACACATATTACAACTAGATTTGCTTCGAATCAGGAACTTATCGTCACAAGTGACAGCCATTTGGTGGATTCTTTCCTCAAGATGGTGGAAATAGTGATGAACGAGGCATGCTCTGACGAAGAGGCTGTCTCTGGTGCCGACAAAAAAGTCATGAAGTGCTGGATCATCGGTGCTTTCATGTTCGCCACCGTCTGGTCCTTCGGTGCCACCTGTGACGAGGAAGGAAGAGAGAAGTTCAGTAATTTTTTCAAGGAATTGACCATCGGAGAGTATCCGAATTACCCCATTCCGCCAGATGTTGGAATGAAAATCGATTGCACTTTTCCCAAGGAAGGATCTGTATATGATTATAAGTTTCTTGTGAGTATTTTAAGGAAGTAAATTTAATTTGTCCTTTATTGTTTTCATTTCATGTTAGATTTTTTTAAAACTTACCTATCTCAGTTTCGTGGTGTTTGCTTCAACAATTTCTATGGTTAATAATTCGTAGCCAGTGAAAAAACCAGATTCGAGTCCTGGTGCCACTGAAGACTCGCCGTGTCGAGTGGTTGCTGCACTTTTAATCTGCCGAGATCAGAATCCTCCTGTTGATGTGGTGGCTAGTTTGGGAAGGCCTGTTTAGGTGTCGTCCTCGTCATATAAGTCTCAAAATTATGAGGTTTGTCACCCCTAGCCTCTTGTTTCTTTGTAGTGCGACATTATAATATAAGTATCGCTTTCGCTTCTGTAATCATTTCATTTCTTTTATTAATGACCTGAATATTTTAAGTTTTGTGAATTTATAGGAATATGCGTGATGTTTAGGTCATTTTGTCACATTTATTTTTTTAAAAATAGAGCCAAAAATTGAAGCGAATACGTTACCTTAAGATTTTGGTAATTATAGCGATTGAAAATCACATGCAGTTATTTACTTTTCTAAATGAATTAAAAATTACTTCTGTAGCTTTGGCCAATAAAATGAATAATTGGAAATTTTAGGATCGTAGTTGTACAACATATATAATTTCTTTTATCTCAGTATCTATTTTTTTTAATTCTCCCAAACTTATTTTTCTTAATCAATGGTTTTGTTTTGACGTCCTTTGACTTTGAACCCTTCCAAGTAAGAAGTTATTGAAATGTTGCCAAATTCTTTTACTACTACTTACTAAGAGCGTATCGATTAAATTGCACATTAAAACCGTAAAAATACTGCTGGAATAATCGAACTTTTCAAAGGGTTAATGCCATTAATTAAAGGATGTTTCCAAGAAGATATTGTGAAGGATAATGCCAAGAGAGGTTTTCTTTCGACAGACAGAAAAGAAAATGCAAAATATGTATTTCGTCTGTTAAAGGAAAACAGTTCTAACACATTTCATATAATTACGGATCTTTTGATAAAAATTATGGAAATAGTTCAATAGATCACGTCTTAAGATTTGAGAGTTTGAATTACCTGTTCGAGATTTTTATTGTTGCTAATCCTTAGTCCAGTATAACTTAATCCTGGCCAATGAAGATTCTGACCGGTCTTTAGTTCTGTAGTAAGTGTAACAATTAATAATATCGAATAAAAATACTTTGTAGGTTTGCAGAGGAAGATTTTTCATTCCTTTTCTACTGTTTCCTAGTCCTACTTCTGGCATATCCTTATCCTTTTGTGTGTTTTAACAAAAAATTTTGAATCTATGTCGAATCATCTCAAGACATTTCAGCACGATACGTGAAGTAAATAAAATATAACAGTGCAAAAGCAATCCATGTTTGACACTTTGAATTCCAGGTGTGATAAGTACACGTTATATTTAACAATTGACTTATTTGTGCTCGAAGTTTTCTTTTACAAACAATCCAAATCATAATACATTTTGAAATTCTGTAGTGAAGATTAAACTTTTGAGATCGTTAATGTGTGTGAGGGATTTCAATAAACATTCTCTTCACTAGTAGACGTTTGATATGTCTTTCCTTAGAAAAATTATCGAATATTTAAAGGCTTATAATTATTTTATGCTCTTTTAATTTCTGTAAGATTGTTGCCGATGCAATTTGATAACTTCTTATATTATAGAACGAGTTCGTAATATTTTTTCTCGTATCCACATTGGGGGAGGAAGTCGAAGAGGAAAGTGTTTGCTTTTCATCGATCAAATTAGAATCGAATAATCGAATTCGAGTCCTGGTGCCACTGAAGACCCGCCGTGTAGAGGGTCTGATGCATGTTAAATCTGTAAGGACTCAAAATCCTCACTTTGGCGTGGGTGTGCAAATTTGGTGACCAAGTTTCAAAATTACGAGATGCGTCGCCCTCACGTTGATTTAGAAAGCGACTTTAGTAAAAGAAAAAATATCAAAAAAACTGTATCATGCTGTCCGGGGAAAAAAGTTTTACTAATGTTGTACAGAGAGAAGCTTATGGCCTTGGTACCCGAGTAGCCAGAGCTAAAACGCGTGTCCTGCTTTGTTACTGTCTATTCCTGATGTCACTAAAAATCCGCCGCTAATACTCATTAAACCTTTTGAGGCTGAAAATTCTTAAGTTTGCTCGATGTGAGGAATGGGGTATCAGCTCAGGTGCCGTTCTTGTCACATGATGGTAGCTCATAATAACGAGGCTCGTGGCCAATAGAGTAATAGCTAGTGTAGCTTCGAAATTCGACATTAATAATCAAAAAGAATTGTGGAGATATTTTGATTACTTGACTCAGGGCTACTCCCACGGTTTAAAAATGTGGCTAGGGCCGCTTTTCCGCTTAAGCACGTGCCTAAGGCGCAAAAGATTTGGGGCACAAAAAATTGGAGGGTGAAAGAGAAAAAAAATTAAATTACAGCGAATATACCACTGCTTAGCGAATCGTAAGATAACCATTTCTGCCCTCAAGAGAGCGAAGACTGAAATGATATGTACTATGGAAAATGAAAAAGCTTAAAATTTTGATGTTGCTGATATGATATTGCAAGGGAAATTGATAACAATGAAGTTATTACTGATTTTCTCGGGAAAAAATATATTCGTTTTTCGAAAATAATTTTCTTTGCACAAGTATAATGACACTGACTCAACAAAGAATAAGGATGTCAAAAAGTAAAGGATAATAAAGCGATAAGCGATGAAAAAGATGATAATTTACAATTGAAAAAACTGTTCATATAATAATGTATAAATGGGTGGTCCGTGATACTGCAAAGTAAGAAATGAACAAGAGTGGCCAAACCATACCACTGTTCTTTCCTTGCGACTGTCAGTCCATAACACGGCGGGTCTAAAGGTGGTGGATAATAGAAAGACTATTCAAATAGTAAAAGCAAAGAAAGGGAAAAGGGTAAGAAAGTTAAGGGAAAATCTTTCTCGAAACAAAATTGGAAAAGTAAGAAATGAAGGAAAGAGGGTGCTCTGGAAATAGGGAGGCTTAGCTACTGAAGTACCTAGAGCGCCGGGGAGGTTAAAAACGGCCCTGAATGTGGTGCACCTTGGGAATGTAAATCATTACGTCTAAGTGACAACGCAGGCGTGTGTTGCATTCAGCGCTAATTTAAGATTAAGGTTAACTTGGAGATTAGAAAGAACTCGGTAAATGTAATGTCCGTTAAAAGGTATGATGAGGGATAGAAGCGTTTTTGTTGCACAAATGAACCTATTTTATAGGTTAGATGTCTGGAAAAAATCGTAATAGATGTTTAAAAACTATTAAAAATAATTTAATAGGCGTCTTTTTGGAGCTCGAATACAGGTACAGAGGATAAATACAGCTTTCAAGGTATCCGAACACGATGAAATAACCAAATTCTTTCAAAACACATTTAATTTTTTTATCGTATTGGATAGAGCTACCTTTTATCTTTATAAAACACATTTATTTTGTTTTTGCGTTACAGGCCAAATTACATAATCAATTTTATAAAATTAGAAGAACCCGAAATGGGTTTTTAATCTACCAGAAGTGGGTATTTAAATTGTGTTCAAAATCTATCATGGCGAGTCTGATAACTCAAATTGTTAATGTATTTCTAAAAAATCTTTTGAACCTGACATTTATATTACCTTTATAGAATGTCCTAAAACATTTTTTATTGTTTGAATATTTTTGGAGTTATGGCCTGTTATTTAAATAATGGTATCATAAAGAGAGAATGTCACACATTTCTTATAAATATTTATTCTATCAGCTCTAAAATTATTAAATTTTAATAAAACATTAAAATTTTAGTACATTTTAAGTAAGAGAAATATTTTTAATTGAACACAAGCAAGTAAAAGCCTTTAAATAAAGTGTCTGAGAAAATCTAAGCATTTTGGATAAGAGTTTCATTATTTTCGGTTCGTGAAAAATATGATTTTTGATGAACAGTTGGGAAAGTTTCGCTAATGTGATTAGGGATTCCCTCTGTAAAAGTTATTAATGAGAAAGATTCCTTTGAAAAATATCTAGAACTCAAAGGAGGAGTAATAACATAGAATAAGTTTTTTTTAAAGAAAAAAATAGCATCTTGATCTTAGAAAAAGTTGTTCCAAAAATTCTCTCTCATATTTCTTTTCAATAAAAATATCTTTGATTAAAAAAAATTCGAATTTTTTTCGAAATAAAGTGTTACTGATTTTAATTTTAGAGAAGCAATAGTTCTTTTAAATAGATTATATAAAATTGTATATCAAAGTATAATTCTCTAAATGATAATTAACAGGAAGGGGAAAAAATGATAATACTTTTCTATGATGTTCCAAGTGTCATGCTTATTCTTTTTCAGATTAGAGGCAAAGGACAATGGTATTCTTGGAAAGATTCTATCATACCTTTAACTGCAACGAATATCAATATCAGGGAAATCATTGTTCCAACTGTAGATACAGTGCGGTACTCTTATTTGATGGATCTCTGCATTCGTCACCACAGGTGATTTTGATTTATGTTGTGTTGCTAATTTATTATTACTCATTTAATTTTTTTTCTTGCATGGCTTACTCTAAATCTAAATATTTACTTTTGTTGTATTCTGTACTTAGTCTAATTTGGAATCTCCTGTATTCTATTTATGTACTCAAAATACAATATTTTCTTACAAAAGATTAGGAGATGTGTACGTCTTTAAAAAGAATTATTTCAATTCATTTCTGACGTCTTTTTTAAACACTACCGACGAGAATTTAAAATTATTTCACTATTTAACTATCGCTCACAAAATCCCAGTTTCAATAAATACATCTTAATAGCAAAAAATACCCAAGCTTTATAAGCTAATATTCAATTTTTTATAAATAAATGTTTTGCAAAAACTATTTACTATATAAACTTTGTAAATATGTGCACAAGATTTAAAAAACTAAAACTGGAATTCATTTTAAAATCTGATATAGTTGTAATTTGACCCAACTACAAATTTTCAAATTAAAATCTAAGTAAAATTTCAAATGATGGGTAAATAAAAAGAAATCTGCCAGGTGTTGTTGTTAGGAATAATTATAGAGAAAACGGAAAAAAATTAGTAAAATGATCTAAGTCACTGTTTCTTCTTCAAAAAATTAATAAATAAAAGTAAAATAAAATAAAGTATGAATTAAGTTTATTTTATATTATGGCCTGCATTTACTTAACTTTTATAAATGTTTATTTTTTTCTTTGTAAAAAAGTAGAATTATTATTAGAATTATATAGTTTATCTTATTCTTTTTGAATAATTGGTGCGATAGGTTTTTTACGGTTTTATTGCTAATATTTAAGTTCAAGTGCAGTGTTTATTAAGTTCTTACCTTTTTGTCTAGACCAATATTATTTGTTGGACCGACAGGAACCGGAAAGACAGCTTATGTTCAAGAAAAAATGATGAAAAATCTTGACAAAGATGTTTTTGTGCCATCATTCATTGCTTTTTCAACTCAGACATCTGCAGGACAAGCCCAGGTTTTCATCCATGCATTTTTTAAAAATTTTTGATTGTGTTTGAGTTTTTGAATTTATATTTAACATTTTTGATTAGATCAAGTAATATGAGAACTTCATTTTACAACTCACTCTTAGTATCAGGTCTTCTATTACTTATATTACCATTTGGTCCACTTTTTTATTTAAATAATTTTTTTTGTTCTTGAGTCTTTCAATTAATTTACATTAAAACAAACATTCAATATTATTCTGTAACGCTTTTGTCATAACAACTCTTGACTGACAATCCCAAGATGCAAGAGCGGTTTAAGTAAAGAATGAATGTGGTCGCTACGAAAAACCGCCCATGTTCTTTGCATTGCAAAAATTTGCAAAAAAATTGCAAAAAATCATCACATTATTTTATTTTATTATTAAATACAAGAAAATGAAACAAAACAAAATATATGGGTTTTAAGTTGAATTTTTAATTTTTTACATGTGTAAAAGCATTTAGTTTTAACATAAGTTTACTATCTCGAGTTATCTCGGGCAAATGGAAAAAAGTTAAATGTAAGTCTTTGTGTGATAGTTTTTGTAACAAGGGACGACACAAAGTGATTCCTGACATTCTGTTATAGTTGTTTCTAATGTCATCTGTTCGACGGTGTCAGATTGAGGCCCACGAAATTCGTCGTCGCAAGGGGTGAGGTGTACGCCTGTCGTTAGCTTTTAACACCATGGAGGTGACAGTACGATTCGGCTTGGTTCATACACGATAGATGGCGACACCACCTATCTCCACCTCCACAATTTAGGCATGGAACTAGAGAGGGGGGAGGGATATTCTCTAGCCCTCTGCACCCGTTGTTTGTGCTGCGACCGCCCACAAGACTTTCGAACCCACTGATTTGACGAGCACGTACTCCATGTATACTCGGAGGGTATTTGGTGGCATCGGGCATCGAACCCAGGCCTTCCGGTCTGGAGTCCGACCCGGGCTACCCACGGTAACCTGACTTTCTGTACACTGGTATTTGGTCTCTTTTCGTACTGGCTTACCTCTGGAATCGCTTTTGCAGGAACACAGAGTACACTGTCTTAATAAGGGTACAATCGTCTTCAATAAGGCTTACTGGCGTTGCTAGCTCTGAGGAGACCCTGTATCAAAATCCCTTCGGGGCCCTTTTTTAGATATGGAAGCCCTGTTAGTTGGACTGTTGTTACACATGTTGGGGCCCTTGTAGCTTGGGGGCCCCGTATCATTCATACGGTGGTAACTATGTCGCTGATAAAGCTACATACAAAAGAATCACTTCCACTATTTTCAATGTGTCCACCTTTTCATAATCACTATCTGAAAAATCATCGCTTTCGCTATCTTACATCATCACCATTATTTTTTTCCCCAACGCAACTATTCTTCTTTATATATTAACTATAGCTGACCCGGCGCGGCGTTGCACGGGCTTTTACCGTGAGTATAACGTAATCCCCATGTTAATTTCCTCCTTTTTTTCTGACGCCAGCACTTTTGTGTGGGTGTGACGCGTACGATGTGAGTGTATGGCCCGTGAGTGCGTGTCATGGCTTTCTCGTTTAACATTTTCCCTTCTCTTCACAAAATCAGCACTTCCAATATTATTTCTCGAAATTACTTTGATTTCTTTGTTTCTTTCCTCTCCGTTTAGCCCGGCGTTGCACGGGCTTTTACCAGTGAATAACTTAATCCCCATGGGAAATTCTTGTTTCCCTCAGGACGATAGCACTTATGTTTGTGTATGCGCGATGTGAGGGATTTTTCTTTAACTATGACATTAAAACTCAATTTTTCGAAATTTGTTCTTGCGTTGGTGTGGTGTGGTACTTAGGAGAGGTGGGTAAAAGCTTAGGTGTCGTCCTCGTCACTTGACGATGGTTGAAAATTTCGAGGTCCGTCGCTAAAACCCCTTGAATAGGCGAACAGTGCGAATTTATAAATCACTCACTCACTTTTCAATTCTTTCGTTGCAATTTTTTAGTCCCCGGAAACGAAAATGTAGCCTTTTTAAAAATAGTTGTATGTTAAAAAAAGACAGAAAAGTAGAAATTTTTCAAATTACAAAATTTTACTACTATTTTAAATCTTGAAGTAAAATTGTGAGGATATTTTGAAATGTTCGACACACGGGAAAAAAGTTTCATGCAAATATCTTTATAAAAGAAGAAATTATTAAATGATAGTTTTAAGTATTTTGAGTGTTTTGTTAAAATTTGTTCAAAAAAGTTTTTGGCTTTTTATTTTTTAAATCACTGATTCTAAAAGTTTTAAAAATCATTTTTATTTAAACGCAACGATTTTGATTCATTTTAGAAAAAAATCATAAAATATGCAAAATATCATTGTTTTGTAAAAAAAAGTTTTTTTTTAAAAAATTCTTTAAAAAAAGTTAGTTTTCGGCATTTTGTTTTTTAATCACTGATTCTAAATGAACAATGAACTTTTTAAAAATCATTTTCATTTAAATTCATCTGTATTTATTCATTTTAAAAGAAATCATAAAATACAAAAAAAAAAAAAAATTAATTAATTATTTTATACTAATATTTATTAAAAATATTAATTTAGCAATTAATTGTGACATGTCAATTTAGTGATTTTTAATATATTAATAACACGCAATTAATAATGAAGAATTTTTTATTTGAACATAGCTTTTATTTTTTTCTAAGGAAGTTATGCTTATTTAACTGAATAATTCAAAAAGAAATTTCGAAATGGGCAAATTTTGCGTTTTTATTATGAAATTATATGTTAAAAAAAGATTTATACGTTAGGCATTGTTTTAAAGTAAACTATAAGTTTTATGAAAGAGAACAAAAATTTTGATACTGATAAATATTTTAGATGAGTCTCAGAAATGTATTGAATGCATTTTGTCATCTTAATCTAACATATATAATGATTTAATTTTGAAAATTATCTAAAGAAAAAATGACGAAAAAATTGAAGCAAAAATTACTTTTTCACTCGATACTCGCCAAATTTACTGTTTCTCCTTGTTTAAGGCAGAACTTTTTAGTGTAACCCTTGAGTTAGATACGGTCGACGGTTAAACAGTTCAAAGGTCTTTGGCGCAAAACTATTTTTCGACTCTAAGGTTTGGCTAACTGTAAAATTGCGTATTTTTTTATTAATTTTTAATTTTTAGGGCATAATTTTTAAGTTAATGCTTTCAAACTTCACAAATTAATTGCAAAAATAAAGTACTTTTAAATAAAAAAAATGTACAAAAAATACTGTTTAAATTATTTCCCGCAAAAACGGTTTTTTACGAAAATCACAAAAAAAAAATTTTTTTTTTTAATCCGTAATTTTTACGCAATTTTTTCAATCGTCGTACAAATTACGGATAATATTCTTTTACACACGGAAATAAAGTTTCGAGCGATTATTTTGATAAATGACAAAGTTATTCAATGTTAAGTTAAAATTTTGAGTATTTTTTGAAAAATCTTAAAAAAAAGTTTTGGGAATTTTATTTTTTAAATGACTGGATCTAAAAGAGAAAGTCTTGAAGTTATTTAGTGCAGAATATCGTTTTAATAACATGAAAACAAATTCATACGCAACAATTTAGAAATAATTTGAATAAAAAGGCATCAGTTTTAACCCTTTTTTAAAAAATTCTTTAAAAATTGAAAATATCATTATTTTGCAAAAAGAAATTATACCGTATTGTGGCGAAATAAATGATCTTTTCGATTCTGTAATTATTTTTTGTCTGATTTGAACGGTAAAAATTGGAT
Source organism: Trichonephila clavata (assembly GCA_019973975.1). NCBI lineage: Eukaryota > Metazoa > Arthropoda > Arachnida > Araneae > Nephilidae > Trichonephila > Trichonephila clavata. The sequence continues at coordinate 40,233 of BMAO01033600.1, read as the reverse complement.
GGCAATTTTAAGATGGTGGAAAACGTCGGATCACCGCTCGGCCGAAACGGAATGGAAGTTCTGCCAAGTAAACAACCCGCAGGAGTAAAATAATTAGGCGTTTTAAGGTTTTTAATTAATATCTTTTTAACTAATTGCAATATCGGAATGAAAAAAAATAGTTTACATCCTATTCTCAGACCTACTGAATATACGCACAAAATTTCATTAGAATCGGTCTAGCCGTTTCGGAGGAGTTTGGTTACAAACACTGTGACAGGAGAATTTTATATATTAGATAATCCACAAGCCGACGTGTATGATATAATAGGGAAAACACGTAACCAATCCCGCTAAAAGAACTGCGAAACCAATAAACAAGGGCAAACTGACAATCAAAGCTGAATATTTCCTTCCGTTTCCACCAGGCCGAGTGAAACCGTAATAAAACAAATCATACTGATAAATTCTGCTTCGCCCGAGTTTGCTCGGGATAATAATTAACTGCAATATATACTAACACGACATAACTCGGGATGATCAGGCAAGCGGTTAATTTTTGCTATGACATTTGTTGCTCGTGTGTAACTTAACATAAAGGTAACTAATAATTTTTACTCTAAAGTGTGGCGTTCAACCCAACCCCGGATCTACAATATTTTGTTTAATCTTCAATATCTTACATGGATCTTCAATTATAGAGCGTTAAACGTTAAAAGATTGAATCAAATAATGTAGATCCAGGGTTGGGCTCAATGAAGTCTCCTTTTCTGTCACAATTATTTTTTATTTTTGGTTAAATTACACATGGATAACGAAGAAAATAAAAATTAGGTACAAAGAACATCGACGGTTTTTCGTAGGGATCACATTTATTCCTCAAGTTGAGTGGTGGCTAGAGGGCGCTATTGCTTCTTGACAGTCAGTTAAAAGTTTTTATGAAAATAATGGTTGCAAATTTTACTAATTGGAAAAAGAGCAATTAAGAAAAAATCGAAGTTTCCTCAAATATAATCAAAATGTGGGGGAAAAATCTAGTATTAAACATTTTAGCAAATATCTAGCATAATCTGAAGGGCAATTCCTTACTATTACAATCCTATTTTACAGAATGTAATTGTTCATTTTAATCTTATAACACTCTAATTGTTCATTACAATTTTATAACAATGTAATAATACTTTTGAATTTTAGAATGGCTTCCTTTCCAGTTTTGAGTTAGTTTTGTTTTCTCTACTCTGTTTTAGAGTAAAGAAAAAGAAAAATATATCTTAATTAACTTATGTTAATTAACTAATAACCACTTATGTTAACTTAACCACTTATGTTAATTAACTAATAACCACTTATGTTAACTTAACCACTTATGTTAATTAACTAATAAATTGAAATTATCAAAAGTTTAATGTTAGTAGTGCTAGTGAACTGTTAGTAATTGTGGATTATGTCTCATAATCAATTCTTTTGGTTTGAAAACTATTTATTATCAGTGTCAGTAAAGAAATTATAAATAACATTTTAATTCTCATATTTTTAGGATATTATAATGTCAAAACTAGAAAAAAGACGAAAGGGTATATTTGGACCACCATTTGGAAAACGATGTGTTATTTTCATTGACGATTTAAACATGCCGGCTGTTGAAATATATGGAGCTCAACCTCCTATTGAGCTTCTAAGACAATTTTTCGATCATGGAATGTGGTAATATATTTTGGTTCATTAAACCTTTGTTAGTAACACTTTTTAAAATGTTTTGAAAACTCACAATAACATGCAAATTTCGTCTCTTTTTGTGTGTATGTGATTTTAACTTGAACTTCACACATTTTCCCTTTCTTAAATTTATTTTCCTATTATAAGGTAATGTTTTGTCTACGTTATTTTATTAAACATCAGATTGCACATATTATTTCTGCTATTAAAAGCATTATAAATTCAAATAATCATTTGGGACTCCAGTATTTTAGACTGCTCTAACATCTTTTAAATTTTCAGAAATAAATTATTGCTCCTCAAATTCCATTTCCTTCATATACTTTTCTGACCATTAGGACACCACAAGTATTTTTAGAAAATTTTAATTAATATGTAGCTCTTAAATGTGCAGATAATGTTAAAGAAAAGTATACTAATTTTTCGAAAGAATTATTTGCTGTCTTTTGAAGTAAGTTTATCGGGATTTTTACCTTTTTTTTGTGTGTGTTCAAAAAATTCCATTTCAGCAACACCTAGTAAATCTATTTTTATTTTCCTATAAATTTCAATTATACGTAATAAATTTTCAATGCAATATTTTTTTTAAAAATATTTCTAATCCAGTGGCTTTTCTATAGTGCATTCTATACAAACGCTTAACTTATTATTCCTTAACTTACAAAATAAATTTATAGGTTAAAAGTTATCTCAACGAAAATATTCAATTGCAGTTGATTTTCGGTTCAAGTTTCGAATGGAATGCTTTTAGATTCAATATTAAGTATATGTTTGTGCATTGAGAAATTGCTCTCTCTTCAGGTATGAGAAGAAAGAAAAATCAGAGATCCATTTGGTCGACACACAGTTCATCGCAGCCATGGGTCTCCCAGGAGGAGCGCGTAATAACATCACCCCAAGGCTTATGAGACATTTTGGTGTCATTGGTGTCAATGCATTTACCACTTCTACTATGAATGCCATATTCTCATCTGTGATGAATATACATTTTAAGGTAAAGCACCTCGTAGCTCTTCATATAGTTCATACAGTGATTCAGTATAATTTATTTCAGTACATTTCTTCGGATAAGTAATTTAATTCAGCAATGATTTCCATTTCCAGACGAAACCTTGCAGTTTCTCTTTTTATTGAAAGAGTTTCTGTGATAAAACTAAATCTAGTCAGAAATTATGTTTTGTCTTTTTAGATGTGCAATATATTAAAAATCAATGTTAGTTATGTGTAAAGCAAAATCGTGTAATTAAACGTTTTATAAACAACTTAAAAATGTGTGAGTTTTTGCAAAATTAAGAAGTTTTTCGCCTATAAGTTTTGTTAGTGCTAGTGCGATATTAATCCTAATGCATGAAACTAATCATATTTATTAGTCTGATATTTCTTATAACCTTTAAAGAATCGCTTTTTCCTAAAATTTAATTATTGGCTGATGATTAATATAAATCAAGGGCAAAATCTGCTTTTAAAATGATTATAAATAAATAAATGACGAGCAATTGTTTTCATTGTGTTCCGAAAGTAAGTTTCACACTCTCCCTATATATATTTATTTATATATATCTTGTTCAAATTTTCAATCGTTAATAAAATACTTTCCATTCATCCAATCAAGTTCAAATACATTTTTTAAAACTTGTAGTGGATGACACTTGATATTAATACAGTTTTTTAAATATTAATTCATCAATTAAATTTAATTAATGAATAAATAGTAACAAACAAAAATAATAGTCCAACACCATGTATAAAAAGGAAAATCGCTCGTTGTGTCCCTGTAGCGCAATGGATAGCACGTTGGACTTCTAATCCTAAGGTCGGGGGATTCGAATCCCACCTGGGATGGCCTAATTTTTGACAATGTGATTTCTTTTTACTATACTATTTTATTTGAATAATAAAATTTAATTGATGAATAAATAAAAATAAACAAAAATAATAGTCCAGCACCCTATATAGAAAGGAAAATTGCAAGGAAAATCGCTTCCTAAGAAGGAATTGACTTAAATTGTTTTTTTTAACCCTTTAAGCGGTCAATTATTTTACCAGAAATGCTTCCAAAAAAGGCATGTTTTTTTATTGCATATAATTAAGTACCATACTTAAAAAAGTAAGAATATTAAGAATTAAAAAAAATAAATTTTCACTTTTAATGCTTTTACAACATTTTTTATTCGTGATTTTGGGGGTCAAATGCTGCATTATCAGAAAAATGCAAGTAGCGTTGCAAAAGGCAGAATCGGCGATGAGACATTATTTTAGAGAAAAAAGGTATATTAGTTAAATATCTTTTACTCCAATAATGATCAATTCCAGGTTTCTTTACAATTCCTTGAAGTATATTGAGAGCGAAAAATACATGCAACTCTTCCACAGTAGTTTCTACCCAAAATTTACTCTTTGAGAAATGTCTTGCAACACTGGATTGGAGGCACTGTTTAGCATATTTATTTGTCTCTTCCACAACTTTACTCATGAGTGAAAAATCAATGAATGTTTCATAAAATTGTAGAACATCAGAAGTGTCGTCAAATTGTACGTGCACAGAGGGAATACCAGAAAATTTAAATCGAGGACACGGAACAGGTGGATTTTTCATATCAACCTCGGTAAAAATTCTTGCAGAACTCAAATCTTCATCAGAGCTGAGCTCACTGCACGAGTCATCTGAGGAATAATCCAAATAATTAGAAGAAATATCTGTATCTGTATCAGAATGTAGTTCATCATCTAACAAGAAAGTATTTTCGTCGTCTATTCCATCCATAATTTCCATAAGATTCACACATGCACGGCATACAGTAGAAAAAAAATTTCAAAGAAAATTTCCCGCTACGTAGAAAAACCCAGATGAAAAGCATTTCATTTACATGGAGAAGCCACGCCATCTGTTAAAAAATAATAATACTAAATAGTCTCTTTCAATAATGAAAAATGCGGGCAAACCAGAAAAGGAAAGGAGAAAATATCGATGCCCGTACGCCGTACGGGCAAACCAGATGAGGCCAATTTCGGGTAGCACGTACACTGTACGGGCAAACTGCTTAAAGGGTTAATTTACATTACTTGCTTAAAGAGAAGGTGGTATACTAGGGATGAAAGAAAAATTAGTCAATTCTTCTAAAACAATGCTGAGATGTAACATGTTGCAGTGCCGGTTTATCCACTGGATGCTTGGGGCGGGCGCCCAGGTGCCTGGATGGACCCAGAAAGGCCCGGATGAGCTGGACATAACTAGATTTTCTGGTTATAAATTTCGATCCTCCAGTGCCAAGGGGGCCTGTAAATCTTTTGCGCCCAGGGCTCAAAATGATCTTAAATCGGCACTGGCATGTTGTGTGACAATTTCTTGCATCCCAGGGCGCCGGTTTTTACCTGAGTGGTTTCTTGAAACTACTTACACGCAACGACGAATATCTTAATGTCGGTGACGACTATATCAAAAAATAGTGAAAAGTCCATGGTTCATAATGTCATGATGTACTATTTTTTTGGCAACAAAGTTTCCGCGTGAAAAAAATGGCGAAACTTTCTTTCGGTGCGTCCTTTGTATATGATTATATTACTGTTTAAGATTTATACTTCCATTGACACAATTATTTTTTGAAGTATTGGTCAGCGGAAATAACTTAAATTTTATGTCAAACCTTTTGAAATAAAAATATTACAGGTATGGATTTTTTCCCTTTATTTTTTTCAGAATAATCATTTTCCTGCAGAGGCACTCATCACGGCTGAAGCTATCGTGTCTGCAACAGCAGCGATCTACAATGCGGTGACTGCACATCTTCTACCTACACCCGCAAAATCCCACTACACTTTTAATCTGAGAGATTTTGCCCGAGTCATTCATGGGTGCTGTCTCATCAAGCCAAAGTCTTTGGAAAAGAAAAAAATACTCATAAGGTCTGAAATTTTATCTGAAACCAACTTCCAAAAATTTAGTTTTGTGTTGTTTCGAAGTTTGTTCAGTAGGAAATTTTTCACGATCATTTAAAAATTGTTTTTATGTTTCAATATATTACATATATCTACTTCAGAAAAAATTTTAAACACATTTTCTCAGACATTCAGCAAATTGTTAAAAAATCTACTTGCATACTCTACCACTGGGCAAAATTTCAAGATGCACCCTAGCTCTTAAATCAGTCATTCACAAGTTTTCCAACATCTAAAAAAATTTCTTATCAGATCGTTTTGAATTTAAAATGATTTCAAGATACTTTTTGTTATATCCCAAGGCAGCTCTACACCAAGCCCAAATTTTCTATTCCTGTAAAAATTCTAAGATGAACCGTACACTAAAATTACTTTAGTTGGTACAAATAGGATCGCACACATACAAAGACCTTCACTCATAATTCTTCTTAAGGAATTTATTTTTAATTTTGGTTTATTTATTCCCTCCTTGGTTACACAATACACAAGTTCTTTAACCTGAAATACAAGTTTTTTAACCATGTTTTTTAATTTCCACTCTCCTGCTTGAAGTAATTGGTAAAAAATTATTTTACCTCAGTAGATTGTGAACACTACTGCTCCACAATTCTCTTAAGAAATCTGCTCTGACCTTCTAATTGGACACAATTGTAATCAATTTTAATATCGCTATATCAATAAATTAAGTCATTTTATGCACATCGTTTCTGATGAAGAGCTATGGTCACTTAGGACTCGTAAGCTGTATGTGCTTTTTTTACACTCTTCTGCAAAAAAATCGATGCACCAAGAAGGAGTTGTCCGATGAAAGTTTGTTGACAGATGCATCTTGATCGAACATGTGAATGATCAACTTTTCACGACCAGTTAACATGAATTGCGGTTGTAGTGCGCATTTCTGCTAGCAACTCGCAAAATATAAAACCGCTAATAGATTTAAAAATTTGTCTTTTTTTGTTTTTGCCGTTGGGATTTACTAGAGAAAAAAACGAATGATGCCATCACGATGTTTTCGAAATCCTTATAGGCACCTGAATGACTTCGAATGGGGTCACATTGTCGAAATGCGTGAAACTGGGTACTCGTACCGAGAAATAGGTCATCACCTGCAAAGTACAGGCAAAGCTGTACAAAGGCACTGGCAGCAATGGCTGAATTGAAGCACTTATCGAAGAAATAAATACTCTGGAAGGCCAAGCTGCACAAATGCGAGGCAAGATCGGATAATAGTTCTACAAGCCCGAAACGGTCCAACGGTAACATTGTCTATATTTAATGTTCTACAATATCTTCACTACCCTCCGTGGTACCTCTCACCATTTCACGGCGCTTGTCTGATGCGAGATTACGCTCACAGTGGGCTTTAAGACGTCTGCTGTTGATCTCACAATATCGGCGGAATAATCTGGATTGGTGTCGAAGCTAATCATCATGATTTCCATCGGACTGGCATAGAATAGTGTTCAACGATGAATCTCGCTTTACTCTTGAAGCAGATAACCATCGTCTCCGTGTATGAAGAGGCCGGGGCCAATGATCTCAATCAGCCTTTGTTTTACAATGGCATACAGCCATAACCCCTGATGTGACGGTGTGGGGTGCTATCTCATGCAACAGCAGGTCATCTCTAGTCATCCTCCATACGTCTTTAACAGATGAGCGATATGTTGATACCATTCTACGGCCGGTAGTATTATCCTTCATGGCACGTCATCCGGTGGCCAGTTTGCAACAACATAATGCCAAGTCCCATACCGCTCTCATATCTCTGGACTGTCTTCGTGCCGTTAATACTCTTCCTTGTCCAGAAAGGTCACAAGATCTTTCACCTGAGGAGGATTGAACTTTTCTATCCTATTCACACCAATTTAACATGTCTAGGATATGGTTGGGCGCCAGATTCGGGAACCATAAAATATCGCAGATCTGGAGCAACTACTGGTGAATGCCTGGCAGAATGTATCACAGGATGACATTCCTGCTACCAACTACTGATTTCAACATTCAAGCTGTAATCGTGAGTCGTGGATAGGCGCCCTATGATCTTGATATTTTTATCATCTTATTACCTGTGTATAAGCTGTACACATATTTAATTTCATTAAAAACAACCACTTCCTTCATTATGCTTCGATTTTCTTGCAAAAGAGTGCATTTTTTTTATAATACTTGTTTAAACTCTTAAGAAAAGAAAAATATCCTTGAAGTATTTTTTCTTCTCATAAACGTATTGTAAACCTCACTAAGTTTAATTTTATAAGTGTGTTGAATTTAAGAATATTGTTTTATTTTAAAGTTGTTCAAAAAAAGTTAATGGTGTTCATGTTTTCATGTTGAGGAAATTGCAATTACTAGTTACTTTATTAAATATATATTATTATATGTATATTATCAAAATAAGTTATGAAAATGGGTAAATCATTTATTTCATCAAACAATTAATTAAATTTAAGGTTCTATTTGGTAAGATATTTTATTGTTATTTTTCATTTTATTCGTAATAGGTTGTGGGTTCATGAAATATATCGTGTGTTTTATGACAGATTAACAGATCCAGTAGATTGCAATTGGCTGTATCAGTGAGTATTTTTGTTTATTTTCTTTGTGAATATGTTTTGATAGTATTTAAGTCTTATATAAACCGCATGTTTAATAGATATCTGATCATATAAGTTTTTTTATACAAAAACAAATTTTAATTTCTTTGGAGTAATATGAATTTATTTTTAACTATTATATTATAATGTATATGTCCATATTTCAACTATTCCATATTAGTTAACATTACATTTTTATGCTCATTTTTGTAGGCAAATCAGAATAACAACAGAACTGGAATTCAAAGAAAATTTCAACTCACTTTTTAAACATTTGTGTTCTTCGAAGGAGGGAAAGGTATTCGTTTTGAAATTTGAATACGTTGCTAATGTTATCTTAAAATCTGTTTTTAATACTTAATATTTTGTATAACTATGTTGTTTTCAATAATTATGTCATAGATGAACAAAGTTGTGTGCCATGTACTTAAATTTTAAAATATTTTTGTTTCTATATGAATTATCGTATATTTTTACCTGTTAAAATTAATTATGAATAAGAAGAGCAAACATCTTACTCTCACATCCAATATAATTTTCCAAAGAATAATATTGTATTAAAATTTTATACATAATAAAATTGAGAAAAAGGAATATTTAATAATATATGTTAATAAAATTTTATAAAAAGTTTACTATTGGTTTTTTTCAATAGAGCTCTCATATTGCAATAACAGATTGTAAAAGACAAGGTATAAAAATGATATAGTTAAAAGTATATAATATATGATATTGTGCAGTTAAAAAATGTTATGTTGAGGGATTTTCTAGTCAAATCTTCTCATAGAATCATATTATTGCTTTAGAGTTATGTTTCATAATTCTTATTTGTGTGGACATTTAAATTACAGACATTGTTTTGGTTATGCTCTTTGAAGACTGCATTTAACATTTAAAAACAGATAGAATCTTCCCTTTTCTTCCATATAAGATCGGTGAAACATGATTATATCTCTACGTGAATATTTAATAATCGCGCGAGAGAAAATAATTACTATCTTAATGTAGACAAAAAATTCTTACCCGAGATTTAGTGACAATTTACTCTTTATCAATTGTTATTCCATTTAAATAAAACTACTTTTTAATATTTACAATGATTTTTTAAGTTAAAATGCGAGAAATATAGCAAATTCATATATTTTAAGATTTTTCAGTTATTTTTAAAATGATCTTAATTAATAATTGAATTGCAAGCACAGGATTATTGGGAATATTACACAGCCTCTTCCAAAACAATGTATTTATTAAATATTTTATTTTAAATATTTCACTGTATTAAAAAGCAGGATAAGTCAAAAGCTTTGTATATAATAATACAAAAAATTCTCTCTTTTACACAAGGTCCGCTTATACAGTTATGACAGAGTATACAGTTTATTATACAAATAAGTTTTACATGTAACAGACTTTCGCCGCCGATAGTAATCAAGGCAATATAATGCTTTCTTAGAAAGCTTTCCAGGTATTATTAGTGCAGAAAGCGCTTGATAGTATATCGTCTTGTCGAAAAAAGTCGCTAAGTGCGTATAAAGCAATGATACTCAGCCTACGGGCTGCATGTGGCCCTGCGACCTTTTCTGTGTGACCCGTTCATGCTCCATTGCACTAAGAAATTAAATTATTTAAGAATACTGTGCACTAAATATTGAGTCGGGAATTCTATAAATAAAGCAATCAAATGTATCAATTTTGCTATCAATTTGTTTTGATAGTAAAATGTAAACAGGCTTGATCAGGGAGGAAAGGAAATTGAAACTACCCCATAACTCAGTAAAAAATGCATTAAAGTAAAAAATGTTTTATGTGTTTTTGATGCTAATATAGTACTAAAATAAAAGCTGAAAATAAGAGTTTCAATATTTTGATCAATTTTGCTTTGGTCTTATAGTATTTTTCCCATTATCTTCATGTTGCGCCCCGTGTGAAAAACCTGTCATATGATTGTGACCCAGCAGGAAAAAGGTTGAGTACCCCCGGTATAAAGGAAAGAGCCAGTCGTTTACGTCACTCTCTACATGATCAGCCACATTCAGGTCGAAACGTGCTTTTCGAATTTTTATTTCATTAAATACTTGTTATGCTGCCTTCAACTTAAATTCTCACGTGGTGTAGAGTTAAGACAATGAGGCACCAAATCATGCAACCCACCCTCGTTACTTAAGCATAATTTAAAATTATTTCACTATCCAAAGCCTTCGTATAAATCTAATAACCTTACAAAAAATATGAAAAGATCTGAGTGGCCTTAACTTAAAGCTGTCTATGAAATTAAATATACCTTTAATATTTTGATCGGGCTCTCGACGGTTAATTTCACTGCTAATGTATATTTACTGTTGAGATTTCTGAAATAGAGTTGTTTTTATTACAATTTATGTCGATTATCTATCTCACAACTCTAGTATGAACTCTGTTTGTCTCAAACTTTGTGTAAGGACTTCCTAGATAAAGAAAATAAAACGAACAATATTTCTAGCAAAGTTTTATCTGAAAAACATTTTCTACGTTTTACGAAAAATTGCGTTTAACGATGGTATTTTGTTTATTCAGGTAACGGAGGATGATTTAAGAAGCTTAATGTTTGGCACCTACATAAATTATGACGAATCCCCAGCAGATAGGTTATATGATGAAGTGACGAGCATAGAAACGTTTGAAATCATTGCTGATAAATGCTTATCTGAGTATAACAGTTTCAGTAAGTCCCCAGTGGACATGGTCATTTTTAGGTAAGAATTATTTTTCATTTACTTGTTGTTGTTTTTTAATTCTCGTTTTAAAGAATGTGAAAAGTAGCTCTCGTTCTTTTAGCATTACATTCTGTTTTAAATAATATCTTGTTGGAAAAAATTTTCTCATTCTTTCATATATGATCAAATTATAATTTTTCATTGTTTATCTAGTTTTTATATTAAAAAATTTACTTTTTAAAAAGTTATTACTGAGAATTGGATGGAATTTTATAAAATTATACATTTGAAGAATAGTTTATCACATCTTAATATTCTGTCTATGTTTTTCTAGTCTTGTTATTCATCCTTATTGAGAATATTATGATGAAAGTTTTAAGAACTGTAATAATAATCATCTAAATAATATTGATTAAGTAATTTTTTCCTTTTCAGAAATGGTAGTAATTTTTTTTTTTTTTTGTATATGATAAAAATGTTTTATAAAACTGACTTTTCTTATGAAATTTTCGTAGATATGTCTTAGAACATCTGTCCAGACTCTGCCGCATCTTGTCAATGCCGGGAGGGAACGCTCTTTTGGTGGGTGTTGGAGGAAGCGGTCGGCAATCTGTTACGAAGCTTGCAGCATTTATCACAGGACAGTGGCTTTTTCAACCGGAAATCACTAAAAATTATGGACTGAATGAATGGAGAGATGATATTAAAGTATGTACACCTCATAAATTACATTTTTCTGAGGGGGAGGGGGTTAAGCACGCAAAATAATTCTTTTGAAATCTAAAATGTAAATTTTTTTCTTTCTTCTTGTAAGTAATTAAAATTTTGTAGCCATTAAATTTTAATTTCATTCATAGTTAACATTTCTTTTTGAGTGATTGGTATTCCTTAAAACAGCTAAGAATTATAATTTTTCTCATCACCGCCGTTGTAATTCCCTCAAGACATAAGAGCATTCTTCGTTGAAAGATTTCAGATCTTGTTGAAATAGGATGCTTGCCACACAGCCATTTATTTAAATACCATCGTGTTCAGCTTTTACTTAACATGGCTTAATTTAACACGGGAGCACAAGCGCACTCTCGATACAAACGTCAATAGTAGAGCGGGGTGACTGAGTTACTCCAATCCTTTTTTATAATTATTTTTATTGTACACTATAAAAATCATTAGTCCAGTGAGAGATTTATTTAAGAGAAAGTATACTTACCTACTTTTAAGGACCTTTCAATTTTCCTTTGATTATTTTAGAAAAAATATTAATGATAAAAATATTAATTTAATTATAAGAACGATATCACAACTTTTTATGAAAGCGTCAAATTCGCACATATTATAAATTTAAAATATAACTTTTGTTTATATTGTGATGTTTTTTCAGCGTGTCATGAAATCTGCTGGCGCTGATGGGAAAGGAACTGTATTCTTGATAACAGACTCTCAAATCAAGGAGGAATGCTTTTTGGAAGACATCGATAATTTGTTGAATTCTGGAGAGGTCCCAAATTTATTTGCAGTCGATGAAAAGCAAGAAAAAATTGAAGTTAGTTTAACCTTTTCTTCGTTTTAATTCAAAAATTTCTTCAAATTCTTATGATTTATTTAATTTTCGTATCTATATCGATATTCTGATGTTTTTTTGGTGTTTTTTTACTATTTAAAATTTTCTCAAGTTTTTATGTACGTATATATATGTAGGCGAATTCTTGTTTTACATTTGCGCAATTTAATTCTTTGCATTCGTTTTATATATTTATTTATTTGTGGTCCTTTGTTCCATTCAGCAACGTATATTATAAATTTTTCTAACTGGTATGATTGGGAACTTGATGTGAATATTTAGTATTTAATTTTTAGCTCTGTTGGTCCCGATTGTGCTGTTTATTATATTTTTGATACTTCTTAAAAAATTTGAACGTTTTCTCTCAATTACACTGAAATGCCATTGAATTAGGAATACCAACCTATTAACGAGTTGGGCCTCATCTGGCCTTGATAATAGTTCTACACGACGAGGCATAGATTCAACAAGTTTCTGGAAACTTTCCAAGGGAATGACTTGCCAAACACTGGCTAAACTGGCTTCGTTGGTGCTGTGTGATGCCCTTTCACGCCTTTTTCCTAAACATCCCAAAGATGATCAATAGGATTTAAGTCTGTGCTTCTAGGTAGCCAATTTATGCCAGAAAAGTTAGAGGGAGGCTCATCCAACCGGCCAGTAGCCAACCGGAACTTGTAAGAGGTACAGTTGTCTTGCTGGAAAACTCCATTACAGTGCGGATAACAGAACATCAAAAACAGATGGAGGGGATCACACAGCAACTCTTCATACCGAATTGCATTTAGGGAGGTTGGTACACGCCCTAAAGATCCAAAAATGTGCCACGAAAAAACATCCCAGACCATGATTAAGCCACCTGCCCTTGTACAGTTCTAACCTGATATGCAATATACATGGTTTAATGAGCCTGACGCCATTTTCTCAGCCTTTCGTCAGCTTTAAGTAGTCGTAATAGGACTCATCATTGCATGATACTCGTTTCCAGTCCTCTACACTTCAGTCTCTGTATTCTCTTGACCAGGCAAGACGTGCAGCCCTATGGCGAGCATTGAGCAATGGTACTCTCTAAGGTAGACGGCTCACGAAACCCATACGGTGAAGCGAGTGTTACACAGTCCATTTACTGGCTGTACGACTGGCATCGTCATTCAACTGGGTGGTAATTTGAGCTAATGTTTGGCTTCGCTGGCTACGTACAATACGCCTGAACCGTCTCTCACTCCAGACTGTCAAGCCTGTCCTTTGCAATTCGTCCAATCGCTAGTTTTTTGTCCTCCACCCATGTATTCTTGTTATACTCTTGACACTGTCGACCTTGAAAATCCCAGCTGTCTGACGATTTCGGAAATTGAATGGCCCATGCTTCGCGAACCTACAATTTGTCCATGATCGAAGACGTCTAAATCAGGCAGTTTACCGGTACTGGCAATTCCAACTACTATTTCAGAACAACCACAGTATGCGCTATATATGCAGTTGCCACAGAGCCCTCACTTGCACATAAATGATGCGGAATGCTACAAAATTTGCATAGCCCTTGCTATCCCTAATTCAGTGGAACTTCAGTGTATAATGGAATTCTTGGTAAAACTAATTTCTGTAATACGCCTGATGTTGGTACACCCGAAGTGAATCTGAGCTTTTGATATAAATAATGATCAAGATCGTCCATATAGTGTTTTAAACCAGTTAACCACTCTCAATACGATTTAAACTTATACAAGAAATTTTAGTACAGAGAATTACATGAATTTAAACTGAAAGCCCTATTTAAGTTGATCATTAAACATAAACATTGCAATTATAAAAAACAAATTGTAACCATTAAAGAAGGAATGGCTTCCACATTATCTCTTGCAATTTTAATTTATTGTTAAATGAGCGTCTTCTGCTGCAATATAAGCAACTGGAGTATTAAGCATTTACTTTTATTTCTTTAATTCATGTGTTTTCTGACTTAAAATTTAAAAAGGTAAAAAAAAAAAAGAATATAACAATTTTTTTAACCTTTTTCAACGGTTCTTTCTCCGAATAAAAGTGGATGTGAATATGTATTAAAATTTGCGTCCTTTAATTTATTATTAGTAGTAGTATATCTTATGTGGATTTCTCTCACGTTACAGTACATTTTACTATAAACTTGCTTTTTCTTTTTTTTTTTTTTATTTCAAAATAAGCGAACATAAATATACTAAAGGGTTTTCACTTTCCATTTAATTATGCAATTGGCCAGGAATGGTCTGGTACAAATTGCAGTCTTTGGTACCTATGTATCAAAAACTCAAACTTCAGAAATTAAGCATTGTTGTAATGCAATAATTACTGAGGAATACCCTTATTCGGTAATATTTACATAATGTATTCCATCATTAAACTGTTTGTTTATTAGCTCACAATGCATACTTAATCAACTGTATGTATTATCAGCCATACATAGTGCTATTAGTTATATCTGAAAATTTTTGATCTTCAGAAATAAAGAAAAGTTCTTTTCGTCTTAATTCTAAATTTTCAGTTAAGCGTTAAAGTAATACAATTTTTATTCTAGGTAACATATGTATATATCAGTGACGTAACGGAGAATATCAGGGTTTCCCTGCAAAGTCAAGTTTGGGGCACTAAGCCATACTTGGCTTCAGTCAGACTTTGGGCCCTCTATAATCCTACCCTCCCCCGCGATGCGAGGTTGTACGTTACGCTACTGTTATATATCATTCGTATGCATATCAGAACATTTTAAGTTTTTAGAATTTTTTACGTGATTTTTAAACTAGTATAGTTTTTTATTACACTTTTTTAGCATGACATAAAATATATTCCTATTTTTTTATATGAAGTTTTTTTACTTAATTTTTTTACACAAGTTTCTAAGGAATGTATCTATTGTGTAAAAGAAAATAGTTGGATGTATGTAATTTGAATATTAAGTATTAACATGAACGAATAATTTGTATCATTTTAGGCTGTGCGCCCTTTGGTGGAGAAAGAAGAAGGGGCTGACCTCTCCCCGTTGTCACTGTTCTCATACTTCGTGAAACGGTCAAGCGAGAACATGCACATCATCATCGCCATGAGCCCCATCGGAAACGCCTTCCGCATCCGACTCCGGCAGTTTCCGTCTCTCATCAACTGCTGCACCATAGATTGGTTCCAGGTACGTATTCAGCAAGTGATTTTCGGTAATCAATAATACTTTTACGATTGGCTAAAAGTATACAGCCCAAAGAACAATTTCAATTTTTTAGATGTTTCTTTTGAAAAGAATTCACGCGGTCATTACATGAGTTTGTATTTATAATATTGTGTATTTAATATTTAAAACAAATAATAAATGACGTAAAATTTTTCACTAAGGACCAGCTTAGAATTTGTGTATACAAGTAACTATAAATAAAATTAGTTTGGACTCTTTAATTCAAAGCAATATTTAATATGATTTATATAATTTATGTTTATAATACCACAGCATCCATATTTTTAAGTTTCCAGTATCTAGCCTTCTTATCTTTAGAGAAAGAGGTCCTCAGGATGGGACTGAAAATCAATGATAATAAGACCAAATACATGCCTTGCACTAAATCATGTTTTAACAATTCCCACTTTAAAATGGAAGAGTATTGACAGTTTCACTAATTTAGGTTCGGAAATTAGGAATAGAAACGATTGGTACTACTGAAATCCAAAAGAGAATTACTATGGCTAATAGATGTCTTAATGGAATACGAAAATATATGAAATCGAATTTTATCAAAAGAAAAACAAAGGTTCTACTGTATAAAAGTCTTTTAAGATTTATTTTTGGAGGAATTCAGGAAAATAGAACGTGCCCGAAGGAGATCAAATTTCGAGCTCTATCAATGATATAATGAATCTGACATTGTTAACTTCATCAAAATACAACTATTTAAATGGGCATGTCACGTTGTTAGAATGAACGAAGACCGCGCCACTAAAAAAGTCTTCAATACTCAACCAATTGGCACACGAAGAAAGGGCAGGCCACATCTTAGATGGCTTGTTGCTCTAGAAAAATATCTCCTAATTTTGAGAACTAAAAATTGGAGAACACTAGCAGGAAGAAGGCTGGCCTGGAAAATTCTTCTTGAGAAGGCCAATGCCCACATTGGGCTGTCGAGCAGCTGAGAAAGGAAGGAGAAGTATCTATTTTATTATTTTTTTATCTTTAATATTCAAATTATTTCTGTTTCTCTAATGGAGATTATTAAGAACTATGTATCGTTTATGTTCATTAATCGGATAGAGATTGATTTTTTCCCTTTATTTGTTATCAGACGTGGCCTGAGGATGCGTTGGAGAGGGTTGCAGAGCACTCATTTAAAGATATGGAGCTGAGTCAATCAATGCGGGAGCGCACTGTAGTTATTTGTCAATATTTCCATGTGAGGGCTCAAGAACTGTCTACAGTGTAAGTAGTCGGGAAGAAGATTCTACAGTCATCTTTTGTAAAAAATTTAAAATTATAAACTTAAAAATATTTTTCATACTGTTTTTGTATAAAAGTGCCAGAAAAATAATTTTTAACTAAGCAGTTTTTAGGATTAAAATGGATATATTTTTGAGAATACTATAAATTATAATACGGTATAAAATAAAAAAAATTAATTAACTTGATTAATGATAATGATCGTGAATTTTTGCCCTGCCTTCACTCGTTGTTATTTATTGAAAATATTTAAAAAATTTTAAAAATGTACATTTAATAGTAATATCTGTGTTGAGAAAATAGAAAAATTACGATAAAGTTTTTGATAAGAATAGATGAAAAAATAATCACTAAATGAAAAATTATTTCTTTCCAAACATTTATTTACAGTAAAATGCCTTTTCCTTATTGTTCTGATTCTTCTTCACTTCTACAGAAGGTCGTTCGCACTTAATAATAATTTCCTTAATGAAATTTTTTTTTTATATACCATCTTTTTATAACCATTTTTATACATTGTCATCCACTTCTGAGCTATAGTCCAAATTTCAAGTCTCTAGCTCATAGGGAGGTTAGCTTAAAATCAATTACAAAATTCCACGCTGACAGGCATACAAGAAAACGAATTAATGAAAGCATGATAACCTGGGGGCATCTCTTTGACCCCAGAGCCATGAAATCGAACACGTAGACGCAACTCAACGCGTGCTATCGACAGGTGGTCTTTGTTCGTGTAAATTCGTGTAAGTTCTGGAGTTAATGGGCCCCTTTGGAATTCGGGGGCCCGGGTTCGAGATTAGAACTTCTTTTTTTTTTTAGCATTTTCGTGCATTGTCATCAGCTTCTGAGCTATGGTCAAAATTTCAAGTCTCTAGCTCATCGGGAAGTTAGTTTAAAATCAGTTACAAAATTCCACTCGGATAGACATACAAGAAAGCAAATTAATAGAAAAACATAGTAACATGGGAACCCTCTTTGACCCCAGAGCCACAAAATTGTATACGTAGACGCAACTTAACCCGTGCTATCGGCAGGTGATTTTTGTTTGTGTTAATTCGTGTAAGTTTCGGAGTCACGGGGCCCGCCTCTTCGGGGGTCCGAGATTAGATATTTTTTCACATTCTCATGCATTGTCATCAGCTTCTGAACTATGGTCTAAATTTCAAGTCTCTTGCTCATCGGGAAGTTAGTTTAAAATCATTTACATAATTCCACCCGGACAGTCAAGAAAGCGAGTTGATAAAAACAATGTAAAAAGGATTTTGATAGTTAATTTTTATCTAAAAATGCCATATTATTTGTGGCGATTTGCTTTTATTGGATAGCTATAATTCTTTTTAATAGCATAGGGGGATTTTACATGTATTCCATCAGATGAAACATACTTTATTCCTGTTTCTGATTCTTTCTTTGCTAAATAAAAGGCAATTGACTTGGACGTGTGACGAGAAGCTTTGTCCATGTGAAGCTGAACTTTATAAATGTTCTTTCGATACAAGGCTGGAATTTCTTCTTCAAAAATTGATTCTTAAATATTTTGCTCATAGTAGAGGGAATTAATTTTGGCTCATCTTGAGACTCTCATTCCCGTCAGTTGAGCAATAGAAAATTCATCTTCTTTTGTTGTAGTCACTTAAATATACCCATGACTCATCGAATTTTACCATAAATTTCCATTTTTCAGCAGCTAGGAGTTTTTCATATAATTTTCTATAACTTGTTTTTTTTTCCAGTAATATGTTTTGGCAAAAGGAGATGAATTTCAGGTTTAAACATCTGTTTTAACTTTAAATCCTTATGAATGATTTTAATTATAGTTTCGGATGACATCCCTAGTTTCGATGCAATGAATCATTGAGTCGTTGAATTTTCTTTTAGGATCAGAGATTTCACTTTCTTGACAGTTGTCAGCGTTCGAATAGTCTTAGTATGAGGTTTCGTGGTCATGTTTTTATTTTTACTTTCAGCTAGACGTTTTTTCTTCCTTTAAAATGTACTGTATTATAAATGCCTTTTTTTTTTAAATGTATTAACCAAGATTTTTTACACCGCTTTATAATTTGTTGATGCGAATATTTCTCTTCGAAAAGCGTATTTATGTTACCTTCAAGACATTTATCAGTTTTAGGGTCATTTTCAAAAAAAATCTTTTATTTTACATTCCAATCAAAAGAAAACATTACCAAATGATTATTCTGAAGTTTCCAAAGTTTTATTTCAAAATGCACACTAGAAAATAAATTACAAAATTGTTTCCAAAAAGTGCGAACGACCTTCTTTACACTTCGTTGGCCAGTTAGGTCGCCTGATCTGTCTCTCATAGAGCAAATTTGGAATGTTATGGGAAGGCGATTGTAACCATCTCGGAATGCTGACGATTTAGCTCAACAGCTGGAGACAGTTTGGCACGAAATTCCGCAGGACAACATCCGGAAGCTTTATCAATACATGCCTCGCCGAGTGACAATTTGCATCCAGACCATAGGTGACCAACGCCTTATTGACTTTCTCCCTTTGTAACAGTCAAACTCTGAATCAATTATTTAATTGTTCGGAAATTTTAATCGTTTGCTTTTCTAGGTGTGTTCTTCACGTCCTCCAATTTTGATCACAAACGGACAACTTCTTCTCGGTGGTTCGGTAATTTTTTTTTCTGTAAAGTGTATTTTGGAGTACCATTATAAAGGACAGTTAGAAATCTGTTGAGGGTGAATTTAAAATCCGTCTTGCCCTTTTTTATTGCTGGCAATATTGATTGTGACCTGTAAATATTCCCCCATAATGGCATTTGAATAAATCAAAGACGGCATACAGATGTATTTTATTTTTGTAAAAGTAGATTATTGATAATGAAAATTGAGAAAGGTACAACATCGATATTTCTTATAATTGTTGATATATACGAGAAGTTCGAACTTATGATATAATGGCTGATGTGCTGAAGATTCAGTTGCTCAAAATTTTTGGTGCTAATAACTGCCATTTAACTTATTTGAATCACAAATGGGGCTTGCATTCAAGTTTGGAATTATATACATTTTTCATATTCTTTTTTGAAAAGCATTTGTAACCTTATTGTCTAGTATATAATAGCAGCAACTGTAAGAAACTAGCATTCATATTAAAAGTAGTTACCATTTTAATTAATAATTAATATATGTGTAAGTTCTATTTTGATATATATTTATTTCACCTTTACAGATTTGCTAATGAACTCGGGCGCTACACTTACATCACCCCAACCTCTTACCTGACTCTGATATCTTCGTTCAAGCAGCTCCTGAGCGAAAAGCAACAAGAGGTCCGAACCGCAATTCAGCGATACGAGGGAGGTCTCGGCCAACTCGAGTTCTTCTCCGTCACTATCACCGGTATGCAGAAAGATATCGAAGAATTGCAGCCTAAATTGGTGGTCGCTCAGCAGGAAGCTGAAGACTTTATTGAGGTTGATTACTTTTTTTAGAATTTATATACTTAATATTTTATTCATTATACCTTGCTTAATTTTTCCATTCAAGCACAGCAAAATGGAAATCAGTAGGAAAAAAGGCGGCCAAACAGTTTCTTCACAATTTTCATTGCTAAATGAAAAATGAAAAAAGAAAATCTTATGAAAAAAATATTGGCAGTTATTGATCATTCTCTGCAAAAATCGGAGTATTTTCAAACCATCTGTAACGCCTTTTTCTTTTAAATAGTGTTTCTAAATACTTTTCGTTTTAATTGCTTTCATTTTTTTAAAATAACTTGTTTTGTATTCAGAATGTTGTTTTGTGATTCAATTTTTGTATGAAAGCCACACAAAAAAATTTTAATATAATCTTTATTGTATGCATCACACACACACACACACACAATACGTTTTTGTCATTATTCTTGAAATTGATGTAAGAATTTCACAGATATAAAATGTTTGAAGCGGTTTTTAAAGGAAAAAGTACTCTGAAAAATTTACATTTTTACGACTCAATTAAAATTTAAATTTAATTGCATAAAGTAAAACTTTTTGAAATGCACTAAATCAATAAAGCAGTCTAAAGATCAAATTAATTATAACAGTCAGTTACTGAGTTTTGAAAACTAAATTATTCTTATTTTACATTTGAAAATATTTGTTTCATCTGTATAGATTAATAACAGCCATAATTTAAAAAATTTCGGTCTTGGAATGTATTATTAGTACAAAATAATGCAGTAAATATATTTTAAAAAATGAAATTTAAAAAATTCTAAATTATTACTCATGTTTAAAAAATATTTGCGTCATTTTGATGTTATTGCTTCTTTTAACACTCTTTTATAAGTTTCACTTGTATGTAACGGAATCTTTGAACTCAATTTTCACCCGTTTTAAAAGATCAGATTAATTCGAAATTTTGCTCACTTGTCCAGGGCTGATGACAATACAACAATTTTGTTCCATTGTCCTGATCAGGATCGTCAGGATTAACGATTTCCCATTTTCGGATCTCATCCCGCACCTGGCGACTAAGTTCAGATCCCTTTTCCAGATTTGGCGACTAAAAGATTAAGTTACAACTTAGTTCGATTAATTATAAATGAGTGGTTTTTAGTTCTTTGAAACTATAATTTATTTTTTCAGATGGTTGTCAATCAAATATTCTGATGTTGTCATTTAGAACTTATTTTTAAATCTGAAAAATACAGTACTCTTTTCCAGCCTTTTGTTAAAACGTTATTCGAAAAAAAATTCTGTCAAATTTTATTTTCAACATTACTGATTAGATTTAACTATCATTTTCATAAGTTTCAGACTTTTTCTTTAAGTTCTATATTTGCTTACACTTCACATTTAAAAAAAAATTGCACTCTTTAAACAGGGGATAAAAACAAATAAAATAAATGATAATCTTACGAATTTCCAAATTAAAAGTAAAGGGCTTCATATTCAGTTTTATTAATGCTTGGAATCCTCAAAGCTTTAATAACTTTGAAAATTGTGTTTATTTCAGAAAATTACATTAGAGTCTGCGGACGTGGAAAAAGTGAAATTGGTTGTCAACAAGGACGAGGAGTATGCCAGCGCTCAGGCCAGAGAATCATCTGCTTTGAAAGAGGAGTGTGAAGCTGACCTAGCGGAAGCTCTGCCGGCCCTGGAAGCGGCTCTTCAAGCCTTAGATACCCTCAAAGTGAGAATTCTCTTTTTTTTTGAACATGGAAAAGAAAGTATAGAATTAAAAAAAATTATAATACAGGCAGTGCCGGTTTATCCATTGGGCGCTTGTGGCGGGCTCCAAGGGACCTGGGGCCTCGATAAGCTGGACTTTCGATCTTCCAGTGCAAATGGGGCCTGTAGATCTTCTGCCCCCGGAGCCCGAAATGAGCTTAAATTGGCACTGAATACAGGATTATTCATAGTTCCCTCCAAGGTTTCTATTCAAGATTCAAGGAAGCCATAAAGTAAAAAAAAAAAAAAACACTAAGATGAGTACCACAAAAAAGAACATTGGAATGAATACAGAAACAATTCAAGTGAATCTGACGAGTTGGTTTGGCTGCATCAAATGAGTCTGACGACCTTTTGGTTGCTCTTTTAGCGAGTAGATGGCGTCACGACAGATCAGAAGGTTGCCTTTTTGTGAATTTAGCCTGGTAACCAATGAAGGAGATTCGATCTCTGTACCTTCCGTTCTATGAGCATGTAATGGCTAAACTGATCACTTCAATCGGAGGATATTACTGGCTTATATAGATACCGCTACAAGTTTCTTAAAAAAAAGCAAAAGAGAGAGAGAGAGAGAGAGGTGGCAACAGCTAAGTGTGAACTGATTGGCTTGAAAAACACGATTGCAGTTATCATGTGGCTATGACATCTCATGAATTTATAAACTGATTGACTGTACACACGGGATTATACAGTTATCGTGTGACTGTGGTGTCACATGAATTTAGCCCATTGAATACAAATGATTTATTATTCCTAGAAGCAAATTAGCAATGTTAAGGCAATGTTAAGCAAGCTGTGGGCAGCCTAGTGGTTAGAGCATCGGACTCCAGACCGGAATGCCTGGGTTCGATGCCTGATGCCACCAAATACCAGCCGAATACACACGGAGAACGTGCTTTTTAAATCAGTGGGTCCAAATGGTGTCGTCATCTATCGTGTTGTGTGAGCAAATTCGTGCTGTCACCTTCATGGGGGGCTCAAAGCTTAGGCTAACGACAGGCGTACAATATAGCCCGATGCCATGATGAATTTCGTAGGCCTCGATCTGACTATGTCAAACAGGTGGCATTAGTAACAACAACGACAGCAGCAATGTTAAAGGTGAAGGAAATCTCAAGTGAATAAACTGAACTGCTCTCTACTCATCAGAGATAGATCGTCTTATTATTGGATAGGTTGACGAAGAAGCATTTTCTTTCATTGTAGAAAGTTCAAATATTTCTTTAACAATTATAAAATAATTTAATTAGCTACTCTTATAATTTACTTCATTACTAATAAAAATAACTTGAAGCAAAAGCTGGATTATTTCAATTTTATTTTCTTTGTAGTTAGTATTTATATGCGTATAATTATTAAGTTATATGACGATTTTCATCTATCTGTACAGCCATCGGACATTACTTTGGTGAAATCAATGAAAAATCCTCCCAATGCTGTGAAAGTGGTCCTTGCAGCTGTATGTATCATGCAGAATATGAAACCTGATAGAGTCACCGATCCGGCCACGGGTAGAAAGGTAAGAAGCAATTTTTTGTACAGATATTTGTTTTTCTTTTTCCATGGGCTTATATTTTATTAATAAAAGCTGAAATTGTCATATTAAGTTAGAATGCAAAATGTGTCTTTCCTTTTGAACGTTTCAGGTGAATGATTATTGGGGTCCATCCAAAAAATTACTTGGTGACATGGGCTTTCTACAATCTCTTAGGGAATACGATAAAGACAATATCGATGTAAGTATCCTTTGAGAAAGATGTGTTAAGTGGTTAAAAAAATATACGATTCAAAGTTACTGTAAAAAAGAGTAGTGAAGTTATACTGTAAGATATTTTACTTGTTTCTGATATGCCAATTTATAGTTTTGTAGGAAAAATAGCATTAACAGACTTGACTGTAGATTTTACTGTAAAATGCAAAATGCTGTGGCTAAAAAAAAACAGGACTGAATAAAACTGTTTTACTTCTATGTAGCATAATGATTTTAGAATTGTTAGCATCGATGTAATAATATCTTTTCTCTCGTTCTCTTCTGTAAATTAATAATGCATTGATAACTTTGATTTCATTTTATTATTGCAAAATTTGAAATTGTTTAATGTTTCTACTTCTGTTTTTTTTATTGATAATGAGATTTTTTTATCGACAGGGTATTTAATTCATTGTTAATTTCTTGCCTGACAGTTTTCTACCTTGTATTTTGATTCTGAACAACTTAATTTGTTACCGCTTATTCCTGAAATTAATTTTATTTCTAAAACACAAACAGGATGAATTTTCCTTACTTTACAACGATTTTTAGAATTTGGGTGTGTACTGAGCATCGTAGTTGAAATTATATTATTGAAGCAATTTACTCATATCCATAATTTTTCTGTTATTTATAGCCAGCGATAATGGAAAAAATCCGAACAGAGTACATTCCGTTGCCTGAATTCAATCCAGCCAATGTGGCCAAAGCTTCCTCAGCCGCTGAAGGTCTTTGCAGATGGGTTCTTGCCATGGAAATCTATGACAGAACAGCTAAGGTAAGGCTTTTTATGTTATACATTTTATATATTAGACACAATTACTGAACCTCTTCGTTTGCTAATTAAATCAATAAAATATTACAAATAATTTATTAATGAATGTTTATTGTTAAAATTTTAGTTTTATTTTATTCAGTATAATTTTTTATATGTTAATTTATTCAAATTACATATTGAGGATTAGCTGTGTTTTTCATTTTAAAAATTAAGAGTAATTGTTGACATGTGTTATTAAATATATCATTGAATAACCTTAGATCAGTAGTTCTTAAAGCTGTGATCCGTGGCCTGGGGGTATTCGTTATAATTTTTTCACAATCTATAGCTCTATTGATTCATTTGAAATATTTTAATCGTGTTCGTTTTAAAAGGTTGTTGCACCCAAGAAAGCTAAATTAGAGGAAGCGGAAAAGCAGCTGGCGGTGATCATGGATTTGTTGAATGCCAAACGCTCCGAACTGGCCGCTCTGGAGGACAAACTGGCCGCTCTCAAAAGGGATTGCGATGAATCTATTCAAAAGAAAAAGGACCTGGAGGCACAAGCGCGTTTGTGTGAAATCAATTTACAAAGAGCCGAGAAACTGATTGGTGGCCTTGGTGGAGAACGACTGAGGTAGTTGACAGACCCATTTCTAAATACAAAAACATTTGTTTCCCATTGAACTTTTTTTTATTTTTTATTTTTACTGTGGAAGCAAACTATAATATCTACACTTACTAATATTTTTCAAGAGATCTGCGGAGTAGTTCCGGTCGTGAACTCGTGACCGGCGTTGTTTCAGTCTAGTCCTAGTTCCCCTAAAGACCCGATTTTATATTTATTTCTAGTGCAATGAAAATAAACAATCAGTCAGTATGAGGAAAGATGATTGTAAAATAACTTATTGGACAACGGTTGGGTAAAATACTGTTTCGGGGCACCCCTTGGTGATTATTTTTGAAATCGTGCTAAAATAACGCTAAACATAGGGGGCTCGAGTAGTCAAGGTAACGGACTCGTGGCCGCCGTGTAAAGAAGTTGATGCACGTTTAATCTGTCGGGGCTCAACGTGCCTCGACAGATCATCTCCCGTGAGTGTGATGTGGAAGTTGGGAGAAGGGTGTGCCTGATCAGGTATTGTCCTTGTCACTTGACCATGGTGCAAAATTAAGAGGTCCGTCGCCTCGTGTAGCTAAAGAAGTCGACGTTAATATTCACTCATTCATTCTGACGTTTGAGGTATCACTCACCTATAATGAAGCAAGGGAGTTTTACACTTTCTAACTATTGGCTTTTCTCTCCATTTTACTAGTTACTATTTTGGAATTTTTTTACTTGAGATCCATTGTCCAAATTTGAAATATTTTTTTTATTTAATATATTTTTTTTTTCCAAATCATTCTTGCTAGATTTCCTTTATGAGCTAACTGCTTTCAGTTTTCCAGTCTGAAGAAATTTGGAATTCTCACAATTTCCCTCAAAATAATAATTGAATTTAAAATCCATTCACTCTTCGGTTAATTTGTACGTTTTTGTTTATTTCTTTGGATTCTATGTTTTTTTTGCCCAGTTATTTTTTTTTTCCAAAATTTCGATATTTTATTCCGTGTGCAAAACATTTCTTCATTTCATGAGTTTTTTTCCACATTACATCAAGTTTATATATTATTTTGGATTGTTCTTGTCTTGATTCCGCTAATCTTTGAAATTTTTTCAAAGTAATCACTAAAAGATTGGACACAACCTTATATGTCTTTTTTTTGCAAGTAATATATTTATTTATTCTTGGTAATTTTAAACTTATTTTGAATATTTAATAATGTAAATGTGAGTTATATTTGAGTATGTCTGTCAAAAAATCTGTGAAAGAAAATGTCTATTTTCATTTCCTTATTAGATGGGCAAAGGAAGCTAAGAATCTTCGAGTGAAGTTTGAAAACTTACCAGGGGATGTTTTGTTAGCATCAGGAGTCATAGCTTACCTTGGGCCTTATACTTCTTATTATCGTAGTCTTTGTATTAGTGATTGGGTTACATTTTGCAAGGTAAATATCCATTTTTTTTTCAATATATTTCCCAGTGTACACTAGTGTACAAAAGTTAAGAATCAAACACAATTCCTTAGATTTTTCAAAAACTACAGAGCCAAATTCAAGTGAAATTCGGTGTGTAAATACTTAAAAGTATTATCAAAAAAAGATAATGGTAAAAGTTATGTTACTCACTCGAGATCATGATCATAATTTGCTCATGAAATCATAATAATCCAAAAATGGATTTTGCAAGATGACACTTGTGGATGGATGGTTAAATGAAAGTGCATGATCAACCTACAGCAGTACAGGTCTCCTCGATTCAATCCATTTTAGATTAATCTATTTCCCAACGGCTCACCGTCATAATTTATCGTCCAGTGTTTTTATGCCATTGTTTGGAAAAAAGTTGTAAGCTTTCAAAGCACAAGCAATACTAAAACCGAACTATTTAGCGTTTAAAATTCCGCTTATCAATTTTGTTAGTTTGAAAATTTTTATTAGTTTTCTTAATTTGGATAAAATAAAAGGGATAGGTTGAATTTAATCGGATAACTAAGATAAGCATCTCCTCTTTGATGTATTTATCAGTGTTCCTTATAAACCGTTCAGTAGCTTTTGAAAAATCTGCAGAAATATGCCATTTTTTTAACTTTTACACATCAATTCTCTTGCTAGATCTATGTTTAATAAACTCTTTAAAAGTGAAATTGCGATATCAAAAAATAATCTGCGTAGCCATATGAAAATAACTCATATGTGAAATAATATGAGATAGAGATAACACTCGTTTTCAATGATTAAAAAAAAATATCAGAGATCTGCTTATTCAGTATTTCATGTGGCCTTCAGAAGCCTCGAAGCAGCGAGGCACGCTGTCAATGAGGTAATTTATGGTATCCTTGCCACTGCAGATTTCAGTTCCTCTACAGTAAGAGCTCATGATACCAAGGCTATCTTGAAGAGATCAGGCCGTGACAGCCACTATATGAAGTCACGAAAGGAGGGAATGCTTTTCTAAGCGCACTCGCTTTGTGAAGAATATAAAGCTTACGACATTTATTTCTTTTCAGGTCATAGACTAATATTTCCACATTTTATTGATTTTTTTTAGTTCTCACTTGGAATATTTTCTGATGAAAGTTATGTATTAATACGCTAGAATGATGTCTAATATTTTCCCGGAAAAGGGACAAATATCACTCGTGAAAGGCTCATAACCGTAGAAGAAAAATCTAAGAAAAAAAACTGATTCAATGTAAAATAATTTCTATCAGATAAAATAAAAAAAAACTTTACTTGCAAAGAAAATTTGATAATTAGAACATTAGAGGCATATTAATAAAAAATCGCGTGAATTCATAAACATTTTGCTGGAGTTCCTTTTTCCTGTGAAAGGTCTTATTTTTTTATGCTCATAGAATCAATGAATCATAACAAAAAAAAGAATTATATAAAAAAAATGCATGCAAAAATATATACAAATATAGAAATGACAAACAGTTTTAGACACCACAGTAATTATAAAGCAAAAATAGATTCCGGATTACATGTTAAAAATATGTTATATATAAATATTCATTCAATGTTCAAAAATATAAAATAATTTCAATCAAATAAAACATAAAAAGAAACATTTACTTGTAAAGAAAATATGAAAAGTAAAAAACTATTAGAGGCATATTATAAAAAAATGCATGCAAAAATATATTCAAATATAGAAATAACAAACAGTTTTAGACACCACAGTAATTATAAAGCAAAAATAGATTCTGGATTATATGTTAAAAATATATTCAATTAAAATGATTCATTCATTCAATTTTCAAAAATAAAATAATTTCAAGCAAACAAAATATAAAAAGAAACATTTACTTACAAAGAAAATAGGAAAAGTAAACCATTAGAAGCATATTATAAAAAAATGCATGCAAAAATATATACAAATATAGAAATGACAAACAGTTTCAGACACCACAGTAATTATAAAGCAAAAATAGATCCTGGATTGTATGTTAAAATATATTCAATTAAAATAATTCATTCATCCAATATTCAAAAATATAAAATAGTTTCAATGAAATAAAATATAAAAAAGAAACATTTACTTGCAAAGAAAATATGAAAAGTAAAGTATTAGAGGCATATTATTATATAAAAAAATGTATGCAAAAATATATACAAATATAGAAATGACGCAAACAGTTTTAGGCACCATAGTAATTATATAGAGAATATAGATTCTATAGATTATACATTACAAATATATATATGCACTAGTAAATACACTTACCTAAAAAAAAACCTTTTCATGGAATATATCATTATGAGGCAACATACTGATTATAGTTTCAAATTTTGAATCTTTTGCAATTGTGATGATATTATTTAAACTATTAATTACATTATTTTTATGCGTTAAAATTAAATATATGCTACGCTAAAAACAACTAAAAATCAAACAAAAGTTTTGAAATTAAAAAATTACATTTTACATACTTTGAATGCTAAAATCTTTATGAAAATAATTTAAACAAATAACGTAAATAAATAGAATTTTTCTTCAAATAATGTAAGCAATTAAACATGTTCATAAAATGTATAGAGTATAAAAAAATTAATTACTAGGATATGCATGCACAATGAATAATTTCCAATTGATAATTGAAGATTTAAATAAAGCAGAAAAATATAAAAATATAAGATATTTTAATTGGCCTTAAATTTCTTTATTTTTCGGTTATCCTTCACAGTTAAAATTTCTTCACTGCGCTTTTTTGAATAATTATTTAAACATATATTCCCGAATGTAATGAATATTTTTTTAAAATATGAAAATGCAGGTATGTTACAACTCACACAAGGTAATTAAACGAATGCAAGATATTCCACAACTCATGTAATTCCAGATAAGCTTCTGTTATGCTTGTAAAGCAAGATAACTGGCAATTAACTTTAAGAAACTTTGTGATTCAAATGTTTTCTATATTAACAAATTAAAATGAAATATTGTGTTGAAACGACTTTCCTTACAATATTTGTAGGCATTTTCAAATCTCTTTTATCCAGAAGTCTCAAATTTTTTGTCTTGCATTTTCTGAATCGAAATTGATCTCTTTATCTAAAACAAATATATATTTAAAATCGGAGCATCCGAATTTTATATTATGCACGAAATGACCCACTTTATGTACATTAAAATTTTATACACTTCTGTTGAGATATCTAATTTATTTGAAATGTTTAATACTTAAATGGAATACTTAATATCTACTTAAACATTACATATCTTTCCTGAATGATTTGAAATTAAATTTTTCAGTGAAATAGTACCACATTTATCGGAATGCAAAGATAGCACGTTTTTAACTCGCAATTGTTTTTCAGTTTGCAAAACTTCCTACATTACAATTTTCAATATACTTTAATCAAGATTGAACAGCCATAACATGATAAGGAACTGAATTAATAGAGCAGATTTCTTCAAAGACATTTACCTTATTAAGAATATTTAGCAATCCACTGAAATATATTAATCTATGTTATCTCATTCAAATAGGATGGACAGCCGGGCAAATGTAGGGATATATATTTTATTAGATGAACAGTTGGATATATAACAATAACGAGGCATTACTACAAAATGTGTGGAGTTTTAGGTTACGTTATTAATACAATGTTTAAGATAGTAGTATTTGATAGAATATATATATATAGAAGTTTAAACACTAATTTCTTAAAAACAAAATATCTTAATTTACAAATACTTAGGGATGTTATCATAAAACATCAGTTTATTATACCATGTCTTCAAAAATAAATTCAGTAATGACTCAAGAATAAAGTTATACAATGATATGAATATCGTACCTTTCTTAATATCCAATGGTAATTGCGACTGATCTTATGTTCACTACACTTCATATATAGAAACACGTGGTAACTTAAAGCACTATATCACAAGCGTTAATGGAAGACTGGTGAAGTAATGGTCAAACTTGGGGAAAACCCGTCCCTCCATTGTCCACGTGGCCACTTTTCAGAAGGGTCGCTGTCGTAGCCTGTAGAATCAAGACAGCCTTGATGATACCCGGTGTACTGCACGTCTGCTTAGGGCTCACACACATGTTTTGAGCGAGAGAAATCGGCTAAGGCTGGTGACCAAGGAAAGTTGTCGGCAATTTTTTCAAGCTATTGAGAATGCTTCGTGCAACATGAGACCATACATTGTCCTGCTTCATCAACATGCGTGGGGTGGTTTGCTTAAAAGTTGGAGCTAAAGGCAAAATAACTTTGTTATGTTTGGCTATGCCTACTTCCTTGTAATCCCCTTTGTCTTCTCTCGGACCCGGCTAGAAGTGTGGGAGCAACTAATTGATCAGACGACATGATTCGCTAAAATTATTTTATTGCCACATCAACACAATCACAATAATAATCCAACTAAGATAATTTAGATCAATGATTAGAGCGCGAAGGTGAGACCAGTTAGCCTGGGGATAATATTTACGGACATTCAACTAATTTCTACGATAACCTATACAAGCTCGTTATTAACTCAGACGCGCCCTAGCAATTTAATTTCTAACTTCCATTTAAATTATACACACAATACCTAAACTCTTGTCAGTCAGGAGTCCTACAGATGAGGCCTTGAACACTAATAGCTGTCTTGATCAGCTCACATATAAGTGATCCTCAATTTGGATATCTTCAAGTTTCACTATAATAATCTTAGATTCTCACTTCAGTAACTCACGATCCTCCCTTTACTAACTCTCAAAACTCGCGAATACAGAATTTGTAAAATAAATTTAATTTGCACAATCACGTTTTATTACCTTCGGTGAAAGTTGGTTGAAAGAAATGTTTCCCTCAAAGAGTCCCCAAGGTATTAGTGAGAGCCGCGTATAGATCCGTCACAACTTGTATAGTCGGACTGATGTTAAACTGCTGGTAAGGAAAACAGAGGAATGTTCGCTATTCCGAACATGATACCATCCAAAATTATGAAGCGAGGTGTGGGATTGGTGTGACGTTCGACGATATGGGCTGGCTGATGACGTTCGTGGGCTCATCCGCTACCGACTTTCATTTGGAATCATCTGAAAACAATACCCAACACCATTCGCTGATCCAGTGGTGGTAATGCTTACACCAAGTTAGGCTTGAAGATCAGCGCCAAGTGCTTAAAGAAACTCCAGTGTCTGGCTGCCATGCGTGCAAGCGTCCGTTATGAAATGTGTTGCGGATGCTTGGCTGCTGATAGATGTACTGTCTGAATGACGGCTGGTAGCTTTAAACATCACTTGATGTGTCAAATGGATCTCGACGAACCATTGTCGAACCTACTTTCAGTGAAATCTGTTGTGGATCTACGACTCACTGCCACTCCTTCATGTTCTCAGACTGTCTTGAGACCATTCTGTCACACATAGTAGAATTATGCTTAAATTCCGTTCAACACGAGTGGCAATCATGCGCATCGACAAACCAATGTCATGGAACTTCTGGATATGATCTCATGTCCGCATGTGATAACTGCTGATATTGATCTCGCTGATTTTCTCTGAGACATATTCTACGTTCTTTATATACTTCCAATGATATCATCAATCGTTGGAAACTAATACAAAGTGAACCAGTTACTGGCTTTAGAGTCAGGAAACGATTATCACACATGTGACCAGATGCATACGCACATTAAATCATTTGTTTAAGTTTTTCACCTCTACTCATTCCATAATTCGCATTCAGCTACTTCCATGTCTTCATAGTGTTGGAATTTCTCTTTTGAGGAATAGTAGTTGTAATTATTTTTACATAATCAATATAGTTGTTTCAACACAATACTAGCAAGAGTTGTATAAATATGTTAAAAAACACTCATCTGATAATCCAAAAAGTCCACTTTTTACGAATTTTAACAAATATTTTTCATTTGCATTTTTTAGTTTCATTCTCTCAGAATAAAGTTTCATTTTAGTTTTGCATTTAAACTAAATATTGCTCAAATTATTTCATTTAAACAATCAAAGAGCAGCAAAGGAAATTTAACAAAAGTAGCCGTTTTAAAATGCAATATTAATTTACTCTTTTTATGTTTACTTAATGTTTTATGAAAGATGACATAAATTAGTGAAAAACTCGATAATTGTACATTAAATCCCTATGAAATTAAAAAGAAGGAAAATATCGGTTTGTACTCTTCCAGAAGTATTTTTAGGAATGTACTTGCAAAGACAAAATTTTTTTTTCAATTTTAGAATAATATTTTATGTGCTAATAGTAGTTATATGTTTTTTTAAAAGATATTGTGCTAAATAACAAATATTGATCTCATGCAGTTATAACACTTATAAATAAAAGTTCTTTATTTCGGTCGTGTCTTAAAATTATTATTATTATTTTTTTACAGAGCTATGAGATTCCTTGCACTCAAAACTTTTCGCTTGGTGAAACACTCGGCAATCCGGTGAAGATTCAGTTCTGGAATTTAAATGGCTTACCTAGAGATGCTTTCTCAACAGATAATGGAGTCATGGTTGAATTCGGGAAACGATGGTCATTGCATTATTTTTTAAAAATTCTTTCATGTTTTTCATTGTGTTATAAATTTATTCCGGTTTAAATTTACTGGAATCCAGAGATTTTATACTCGGTAAAAGGTTACTTTTAAATTAAGATTTTTTTCAATACTAATTAATCTCGCTTTACTGTTAGTTTGAAATTAACAGTTAATTTGGTTAATTTGGAATTAGCAAAATGATTGTTATTTTAATTTTTTTGGTAATATTTATATTTATGTTAATAAATATTGAATGTGTTAGTTACGCGTGTAAAGCATGCGTGCTCATGTCAATCTTAATCTGCATAATTAATCCAAAATTATTCATATTTTTGAACATTATTTCTTTCTTAATCGAATATGTTATAGGAATCTCATAACTGCATATATATATATATATATATATATATGTGGTGTTATGACACGGAGTTCTAGGGGTATTCACATTGATTACACTGTTTTTAACTAATACTAACGTTTAATGTGGATAATTACATTACTACACTCTACTATACAGATATATTATTGACAGCGTTTAGACAAATGCTTCTTCTCTTATTCAACAATAGTTTCTCAGTCTCTTCACTTAACAATTATCACACCACGGTTCACAACGGTGTATGGCATTCAGATGATGGATGTGTCACCTTCACGTGACTGTCCTTCCAGCATCGGGTCACTTGGTCCCTACACGGCCAGTTAGATCCCGGTTGCTTTCCGTTTTTCTTAGCAGCGTTGGCTCTGACCTCCTCGTCGAGACCTCTCGCTCGCTCATCTCTCTCTAGTCAGTTCGCTCGCTGGTGGCTCGCGTCGCCAGCGCCCTCTATAGTGCCGTCTATGTGGAAATCCCACAACTTCTCGGGCATCCTACAGGCAGTGTCCTCACTGCTCACGCACTAAGGATCTGAAATATACAAACTAAAAAAAACAAAAAAAGAACATAGATTAGTATACAGTTACACAAATATCTTATACAAGTTCGTTCTTCTTCATTAATGCTTAGACCAAGGCTTCATCTGGTCTGCTGATGCGGACGTTACATTTGGCCCCTCATGGTCTCCAATTTTAGCAACATCATATCGGTCATGGAGTTTTACTCTAGTCACTTGGTAGGGTCCAAAATACTTTGGTCGCAGTTTCAATTTGTTTCCAAACTGAGTCCTCATGATTGCTACCAACTCTCCTTGCTTATACTGGTGAGCTTTTTTCCGCTTTCGATTGTAAGTTCTCCTGTTTTCCTCTTGTATCTTCAAAATGTTTTGCTTTGCTTCTCTTCTAAGGTTTACACGATGTTGACATAGTTGATTTTGACTCTCTTCTTCAAGCAAATTTCTTATCATGGCGTCTTCAGGATTCTTCATCTTGATTCCTATCAGTAATTCAAATGGCGAGTACTTTGTACTGCGTGAAGTCGCACTGTTCAATACACGTTGTAGTGAATCGACATGCTTGAACCACTTAGTCGGGTCTTGAATGGACATCTTCGTCAACACTGGAATCAGCACTCCATGGATTCTTTCAACTTGTCCGTTGCCCCTTGGTACTCCCGTCGTTATTTGAACATTACTAATCTTCTCCTCAGCACAGTAGTCTTCGAATTCCTTCGATCTAAATGCTCCTCCTTTGTCATTAATTATACGTGAAGGATTCCCAAAAGTTTTTTGTTGCAACTTTAGTCTTTCAATGGCTTCTTGAGCTGTTGTACTTTTGGTTGGGTATAACCAAGTAAATTTTGTGAATGCGTCAATTACAGTGAATATGTGATTATAATTTTTGTTGGTCGTTGGCAATGGTCCAATGAAGTCTACGTGATATGTTGACAACGGCAGATCTTCTTTTGGAATAGGGTGTAAAAAACCTTCTCCCTTTCCTCTCTTCTTATTGACCAATATGCATTCTACACAGTTTTTTAGCACGTTTTCTATACACTTCCTCATATTCGGAAAATAATAGTCTCTTTTCACCAAGTCTTCTGTCTTTGCCACAGCAAAATGTCCAAACGAATGAGCTTTCTTCACCACATCTACTTGCATCATTTCTGGCACAACTAACAGTTCTTGATCTTCACTAAGTTTAAATAAAATATTATTCTTTATGGTGAATTCAGTAGTTTTGCCTTCATGCAACAGCTGCTTAATGGTTCTAATATACTCATCAGTTTCCTGAGCGTTCACAATCTTGTGTGTCAATTCATCACTAGTCACTAGCATAATGGGATGTCTGCTCAACGCATCTACGTGTTGCATTTGTTTTGCAGGACGATGGACTACCTCGTAATCAAATTCTTGTAGAAAAATCGACCATCTAGCAATCTTTGGTGTCAACTCTTTCTTGTCTAGAGTTTTCGCAAATGCTGCACAATCCGTTCGAATTAGGAATTTTCTTCCCAGGAGATAGTTTCGAAATTTTTTCAGAGCCTCGACAACCGCCAGTACTTCTAGTTCATAACTGCACAATTTCTCTTCTTGAATGGAAGTCTTTTTGCTCATATAATGGATTGGATAGAAATTTCCATCTTCACTTTGTTGTAAAAGCACAGCACCTAAACCGAGTTTACATGCATCTGTATGCAGCTCTAACTTCGCGCCTTCCTTGAAAAGATGTAATACAGGTTCATTTGATAACGCGTTCTTTAGATTTTGAAAAGCTATTTTTTGTTCATGATTAAATTCAAAAGGTTTTGTTCCTCGCAATAAATCACTAAGGGGTCTGGCTATTATAGCGTATGAAGGAATATATTTTCTGAAATACCCTGTCAATCCAAGAAAACTTTGAACATCTTTCGCATTTTTAGGTTCTGGAAAGTTACAGACTGCTACTGTCTTTTCCGATGAAGGTTGAATTGTACCGTTCTGAATTATATGCCCTAAAAAATTAATTTTCCTTTGCAAGAACTGACATTTTTTTAGATTTAATTCAAGGCCGTATTTGGAAGCGATTTCTAACACATGAGTTAATTTTTCATAAGCTTCTTTTCCATATATTGCCGGAATTATTATATCATCTAAATAAATAATTAAAGTACCGTCTCTTAATAAGTCTCTAAACACGTAATTAATGTATCTTTGGAAATAGTTACTGCTAATAGATAAACCGAATGGCACTTTCAAAAATTCATATTGACCTGTTTCTGTTACAAACGCGGTATATTTTCTACTTGTTTTATCTACATCTACATGAAAAAATGCATTCTTTAAATCTAGCGTCGAAAATACTCTACCGTTCCCTAATTTATCTAATACCTCTTCAATTACAGGAAGTGGATATCTGTCCATGATTATTTTTTTATTTAGCTTTCTATAATCGATACACAAACGCATCGTTCCATCTTTCTTCTTACACACCACAATAGGAGACGAAAAATCTGAGCAACTCTCTTTAATTATTCCCTGTGCTAACCACAGCTCTATTTGTTTTTCAACCTCGCGCTTTTCAAGTAAAGATAGCCTACGTGACCTTTGACAAATGGGTTTTTCATCTGACAAAATTATTTTCATTTTCAAAGCAGTAGATTTCGTTTTATTTGGTTTGTAATGTTTTATTAGTGTATGTACTTGACTCCTTAATCTACTGTTCGAGATATGCGATAAATCATATGAACATTCCTCGTATGCCTCAGATACCTTTAGCAAAAACAAATTAGACTTATCCATAATCCTCTCAGAATTAACTAAACATCCTGACTCATCAATCTGCTGTTCCCCCACTATTCCATCCTTTAAACATACCGGATTGCATATTCTAACATTTGACCTTGCTTCCTCTGATCCACTTTTCAAGAACTCATAAACTCTTAAGGGTAATAATATTTCTGCCTCGATCTCGCACACTGCCGCGGGATGGTTTGTGTTCCCCCCCCCTTTCAATGAGATTGTAAATTCTGAAACGTTTGCAATCCTCCGTTCGCCAAAACAACTGGTTAGGGTGATTTGAGAATGCACTCTTTTTTTCGCTGAAACGTACTTTTTATTTATGATAACTGAGTTGGCTCCACTATCCAAAGTGGCAATTAATGGGATATCATCAACAATTACGTCTACATACTGTAATTCATTAAACAAAAAGTCATTTTGATTAGAAATAGTTTTAATTTGGTTTATGGTATGCCCTACACTCATATCTTTATTTTCTGACTTCGCCGTTTTTTTCGCACAATTTCTAGCAAAATGCGGCCCTCCACACACATAACACGAGATTATTTTTTCTTGTTTTACACTTTGGTTATGTTTTGGGAACTGTCTCTGGAAATAATTAGTATTTACTATGTTCGCGCGGTTTTTAATGTAAGCATCATTATCGTTTTTACTCTTAACATTGTTATGGTTTCGCGATTCATGCAGTGATCTGTTTTTCGAAATAAAAAATATATCGCAAGCTTTTCCTAGCTCATCTGGCACAAGCCATGAATCCGCCTGCAAAATTTTAATATGTGAAGCAGTTTCTAGATCTAAAGTGTCTAAGATTTTATCACTGACCATTAAGTCAAATAGGGATTTAAAATCATTAACGTTCCTAATTTTTAGGTAATATTGAAACATAGCACTTAAACGAGTAGCGAATTGTACATGAGTTTCATCTGTTTGCTTTTTGGCTTTTCTAAAATTAAGTAAGCATTCCTGAGCAGTGGGTTGGAATTCTCTTAAAACTAATGATTTGACTAACTCATAATTTTTGATTTCGTCATCTTTTACGTATAGTAAAATGTTATGTGCCCTCTCACCAAGAATATTAATCAGGATTTCTGATTTTAAATCATCGGGAACATTTTTAATTTTGAATGCTCGTTCTATCGATTGAAAAAAAAGACCAAAATTTTCAGGTTTTGTTGGGATTTGTATCGTTAATGTTTTTATACTTTTAATTAAATTTTCTAAATAATTAGTTTCCCCCTGTAAACTTTTCTGGGTTACATTCCCTTCAGCTTTTGCCTTTTGAAGTTCAATTTCTCTGTCCATCTGTTGCAGTTTAATTTTTTCTAGCTCTAGCTGTGAATTAGTTTCTCTTTCTATCTGTTGCAGTTTAATTTTTTCTAGCTCTAGCTGTGAATTAGTTATTTGTAGCTGCTGTTCGGCTTTTGATTGTCTATCCTCAATGGACAAATTTATCAGATTCATTACAAATTCTGGGTCATCTTTAAACAGTTTTGAATTTTCCAATTTAGTTTTTAGCTCGAAAATTGTTTCTTTAGAGGAAACTTGCTCCCCAATTTCATTGAGCACATTTATCAGGTCCTCTTTTCTTGTACATTTATGATACGACATTTTAATCACAATAGAAGAGTATAAAAAGGTATCTTACCTTTTTTTGTTGTTGTTGTTGAGCTGTATCAATCAGGAAAAGGATCACTTGAGTTTATCCGTTCAAAAGCACAGTCAAAGTTCGAATGTTCCGTTCGGTTTGCGAAAGTCCTGAACAGTTGTTTTTTTTTACAGTTCACAGCGCAATATTACTTTAATGTCCTCACAGTCCACATCGCGATATCAATAGTCCTGATAGTCCACAAAGTTCACGTCCAGGGCAAGCACCCATTTTATGTGGTGTTATGACACGGAGTTCTAGGGGTATTCACATTGATTACACTGTTTTTAACTAATACTAACGTTTAATGTGGATAATTACATTACTACACTCTACTATACAGATATATTATTGACAGCGTTTAGACAAATGCTTCTTCTCTTATTCAACAATAGTTTCTCAGTCTCTTCACTTAACAATTATCACACCACGGTTCACAACGGTGTATGGCATTCAGATGATGGATGTGTCACCTTCACGTGACTGTCCTTCCAGCATCGGGTCACTTGGTCCCTACACGGCCAGTTAGATCCCGGTTGCTTTCCGTTTTTCTTAGCAGTGTTGGCTCTGACCTCCTCGTCGAGACCTCTCGCTCGCTCATCTCTCTCTAGTCAGTTCGCTCGCTGGTGGCTCGCGTCGCCAGCGCCCTCTATAGTGCCGTCTATGTGGAAATCCCACATATATATATGCAGTCATGAGATTCCTATATTCTCCTGATGATTGCATTTTTTCATGTAAGTTTTTGCTTTATTTTTCCTTTTCAAAATTATTTGTATTTGTATTTTGTTAAGATTGAT
The DNA here is from genome assembly GCA_019973975.1 of Trichonephila clavata. Classification (NCBI taxonomy): domain Eukaryota; kingdom Metazoa; phylum Arthropoda; class Arachnida; order Araneae; family Nephilidae; genus Trichonephila; species Trichonephila clavata. The sequence goes on along the minus strand of BMAO01033600.1, from coordinate 912 downwards.
TTCCTTTCATATTTTCTATTATTTTTACTATTTTAATTTTTTTTCTGTTGATTGCAAATTACACGTGGTTGGTTTTAGGCCTAACTTTTCAATATGGTTATGTTTTGCTATTATGTTGAAAATTTCTGCTGAACGGGGAAGGTTGGATCCATAAAATATATTTAACCCTAATTTTGCTGGTCCTAATTCAGCAACAGCTTTAGAAATCATAATAGGTCTTCATTTTAGTCTATTGACTCTTCTGGTTTCTTACATTTTAAATCTAATTCTATTTCATGTTATACATACGCTTAGTTAATTCTTGTACAATAGACTTTTCCATCATTTTTTAAAGTTGTGTTTCTTGAAATCTGGTTTAGATCTTCTAGCTTTGTTAGTGATATAATTTTGTATTATCATTATTATTTATGACATATGTATTTTTTTGATTTTATGTTACTATATATATATATATATATATAAGGTTTTTCATAATTCTCTCTCGGGTTTCGGTTAAAAAAACAAAGATAAATACAAAAAAAAAGAACCTTTGAAAGAAAAGAGAAACCTTTCAAGCTTTGTTTCCGTACTTTACAGGTGTTCTACGTATAAATCCTTGCTTATACGGCATACCATCAATGCAATAGTCCAGTTTCTGCCACCCTCTACTCAACATAGTACTATCAACGTTGTTGACAACACATGTTATCCTTTCTATGTTATCCGAAAACTTGATTTTTTATGTAAGACCAAGTTTTTGTACTCCTCTTTGAGCGTGATGTTGCAGAACTCCATGAAAGGACAACACGTGTTGTCAACAACGTTGATAGTACTATGTTGAGTAGAGGGTGGCAGAAACTGGACTATTGCATTGGGGGTATGCCGTATAACTAAGGATTCACACATAGAACACCTGTAAAGTATGAAAACAAA
>BMAO01033599.1:0-19833 GCA_019973975.1 Trichonephila clavata | reverse complement strand
GCCGATTTCATTATTGGCGAACCTCGTCAAGAAATGCAAATTATCCGAAACGTGCAACTCCGTTTACATAAGTATGATATCAGGGAAGAAACTTAAGGAGCGGCAATTCCGTTCCATACTTCTGCCAGAGAAATCATTGTGGAAATGTTTTTCTTGTCTCAGGGGACAGGTGTAATAATGATGAATGTCAGGTAGACGCCAACGGAGGCAGAAAGATGCTTTCGAAAACAGATAGACTATTTCACGGGGTACAAGGTGATTGGTTCAAAAGTCAAAACTCAGCTGACACCCACCTAGACGTATCTACAGTACTCAAAGATGTGACAAAGATGATTAAAAGAAGGAAATGTGTCAAGTGTGAGGGGTGCCAGCAAGAGAGGTGGCCTTGGTAACCTAGTTGATATGGTCACGAACTCGTGGCTGGTATGTTATGAGTTCGAGCCCTAGTTGTGCAAAAACCCGCCGTGTTGAAGGGCTGATGCATATTAAACATTTCGTGGCTCAAATTCCTTTCGTTGGCGTGGTGTGGTGATATGGAGAGGGGGTTCCATCTCTAGTGTCATTTTCATCACCTGCTCGAAATACAGAATACGAGGTTCGCCCTCGTGTTATTTAAAATATTCATGCCAAGGAACGGAGAGTCATCCCTCTGGTCACCATCCATATTCTCAATGACATTACTTAGACCAGTTGCATTGTGTATCACCATTCTCGATGGTTCTACAAGTTACTTATCTGTCAGTGTTTAATTCGAAACAATACTCATATTTAATTGTTTGTTTCTGTCTTTCTCTGTTTGTCGAGTTTTTCCCTTTCAGGCCATTCTTTCTTGGTGTTGAATTTTGAACGACAGTGCACAGTATAAAATTTGTGAAGTGGAAAAATAAAAACAATTTAATTTACTGATTGCCGCCATTATACAAGACTGCACTCAAATTGAGATTAATTTTGATGCTTGGGATCCTACTTATTTGTATCTTTAGCAATATCTGAGGCAAAACAGGTTTTATTATAAAAAAAGGCTAGAAAAATAATTCTTTCCTGTGTGTAGATTTAGTTAAATTTATAAGAACAAAGTGTGTATACATTTTTTTGGAACACACAGCACCTTTGTCTCGAATAAAAGAAATTGTATGTAAATTCCCGAACATCATTTAAAAATATTTGTTACAAAACTTGAATTCGACTTTTCATGAAATACTAAAATACTACATCATTTGATGTGTTCGAAAGAAGTCACCTTTTAAATAGTTACTCTCAGAAAGTAAATATCTAAACTAATTCAATATAGAATTAATTCGAATTAAACAACTGTATAAAGGATAAATTATATCGAAATAAATTACCTTTTGTCGTGATAAGTAAAATTTTAATGTACAAAAAGAAAGTTTATATATTACGAAATATAATACATATTTTTAAATATAAAGTATACGAAGAGTCTAATCAACATTCAATTCAATTCAATAAATGCATTTAAATCCTTTATCTATTTATCAAAATATCCTTGAGAGACCAATAAAAAATATCTGTTTATAATTATATGCATACATTTATTATAAAACGTCTGCGTTATGTACGTGAAGTATTTATTCCTTTAGAATGTTCCTGTTAGAAGGACGACATTGATTCACAAGTTTAATTTTGTTCATTTACATTACAATGGAACTTTTGCATTTGATGGTTGTTTTTGTAGAGTATTAAATAAAACAATAATCTAAACATCTGCACACGCTCATTGAATTACTTGATAAGAAACTTTTGATTTCTTCATCAACTAATTGAATCTTTTTAAATGGTTTTTGTCAAGGTTAGATATTGAAAAGGTAAACACTGGGTGTGTGTGATCAGAATTGTTAATTAAAATTTAACATTAGTTATTAGAAAATTTTTCAAAACATTTTATTAACAAAATGATAATATAACAGAATGATATTTATACAAATGCAAAACATAACATATTAAAAAAACCACATTGCTGACTTTAACTTATAACACAAATGACTGCGTTGGAATGTGAGATATTTTCCGAGTACTGGAATGACGGAAAACGTTGCTCTGCCTCTTCTCATTTCAAATTTCTGAAAAAAAATTGAAAATTACACATTTATGTTAAACTATTGTCAAATCTTACGATTTATAATCTAATGCTTACCATATAATTGTTAATGTTAAAGTAGTATTTTTAGATTTTTTTCCTTTTCATCTAATTAAACGAAATTGTTCAAATAATATTGCGGTTTGTAATATTGTTCTCAAACGTGGATTGATTTTAAATTTTCATTCATCGCTTTAGCAAAAAGCAAACGACATTTTTTTTTTTAAAAAAAAAGGCGATTATTAATTCTTTGCGATGCAGACGATTGTTTTTTATTATTTAGATTATTTATTATTATTTTTCTAATCATTAAAAACATTATTTTTTCTTTTTTCCAGTAACTTTCTAAGAAATGATTATTTGTGATAGAAGTAGATAATTGTTTTACTCGTGAGTATTAGCCACTCAATATTAGCTTATTTAAATGTTTATTAGCTGTAGTATGTTCTCATCATCTGATTACCTTTCAGAATAAAGTCATTAAATATCTTTTGGCGCCTTAGATTTATTTTTTTAGTTGTAATATATTTGTTTATATAACTTTTTCACTCTCTATTGCTTTCTAACTAATAATAATTACCTTAAAGGATTTTTAAAATAGAAATTGAGAAAAATAATTTAATTCCATAGTTCTATTTTTCGTTTTGCAGTTCTTAAATATGGCTGGCTGAACTGCATCTTGTTTTAGTAAGTGTTGTTTGCATGATGTTACTTTCAATTGTAAAAACTTTATGGAGAATTAAAAACTGCACAATTTTAAAGAACACTCAGAAAGTTGTTTCTTGAAGAGCGTGAACGACCGAAAAAAATACGCCATGAGAAAATACAGTTACGAGGGTAAGATGAAAAGTTCTCGGCCTGACACAAAGATGGCGTTCCAATCAACAAAAATTTATGTTTCCTGCCTGAGTGCACGTGTTATTAGTTCGTATGACAAGTTACAACTTATTTTCTCTCCTAGTCTCGTCTTGGTCGTTAACTTATTCTCTTTCGTGATTCCAGTTTCGGAATAATTAATGTCTTTAATTCATACCTTCTAATTAGTTCAATAATAAACATAGTGTGTATTCACATAATAGTCTTCTCTTAACGAATAGTTAAAATTGTTGCTTTGATTTAATATATAGATGAATATCTGAAAAGTTTGCTTATAAAATTTCCTTGTAAAGGATTTTTTTTCCACATTCGTGTAGTTGATAAAAGAATATCCAGTACTTAATATTGAAAGGAATTAATTTTTCTTATAGAGGTCATAGGTGTATGTATTCTGAATAATATATTAAAATTGTACCAACTGCTTACTTTATAGCTTGATCATCTAAAAATTACAATGATCCCCATTTAGGGCTCACGATTATTGTAATGTAAAACAAACAGGAATTTGCTATTTGGGGATTTCGAATATTAGTCTTGTTTTATCGAATGCAATATGCTTTGGGAACATTTTCAAAAAGGGGGAGAGGGGGTTAAAAATACCAAGAGTTGAAAGCAGATAATTTTGAAATCCGTATGTACTTTTTAATCTATTATGGTGATTTCCTTCAAAAAGTGGTTTAAATTTCCTGTATATATATTATTTTGCGATTTCCAAAATAATTTCACCAAAAAAAAAGAGCATGTACTAAGTAAAATTGATAATACACAATAAGGATTTGAATCTTGAGTAAAATATGTTCATAATTCAGATAAACAAGAAATATACTTTTTCACCTTAAGTTCGTCAAACATTCTTTCCAGATTCAAACAAATGCCTTTTTTCTGTTGCAGCAATTTTTTTGTCGGTAGATAAGCGGCAAAATATAAGTACCAGGTATTATTAAACTTTTTAAGAGGACACAGAATTACGAAAGAAAGTAACCCAGGTGCTTCAAGCCTCCTGGTGTGATCAGGTGTCACAAGAATTTCCCTTGTAAAATTTACTCTGAGTTCATTTTCTTTCAATTTATAATTTACTACAAGGCAAACTAAAGAATACATTCAATATTTTGTTTACCTTTGTATCATCGAAGTCCAAAGTGACCGAGACCGTGACCCAGATCAAAAGCTCCAATCCCTAGTATTCCACTTCCAAGGCCAAAAGGAGATGAGTCAAGAAGGTTATGGCGATTTCGTGTGAATAGAGATGTTGTAAGCGGAGTCAATTTGTGATTAATTTCTGGAGGTGATAACACTTTTCTACCTCCTGCAGGTGATTCTTCGTCATTGGACTCGGTGATTTTGAACTTGAGAGGAACAGATACGCCTTCTTTTGATATCGTCGTACCCTTGATGTAAACGTAAATGTGGCATACTTTTTTGGCGGTATTCGACTTGAATGTTTTTGAACTAATTCCTTCAGGTTTTTCTATTAAATTAGAAGTAATGACGGACTCATCAAATACCTGTGAAAAATAGAACATTTTTAATTTTGTAATAGTGATATTTTTATTTTTATTTTTACTGTATTTTTAATCATGAATGTATATATTTTATAGAAATTTCATCCAATAAAAAATTATCTTAAAAATTTCTTAAACCAGTTAAAAATAACAAATGCTATGACAAATAAATAAATAAATAAATAAGCAAATAAATAAATTACTCATTTGATAATAATTGCTATAGAATGCGATTTTTGGGAGAATACTTGAGATGCTTCACAGTTTTAATTTTGAAGCATTATTATATTTACCAACGCGCGCGCGCCCGCGCGCGTGCCAATTTTTTAAAAAAATAGGCGACATAACATTTGAATAGCTTTCGGTTTTTAAGCAAAGAAATTGATTCGAATCATGTTTCATTAGTCAAGAAAAGACATTTGAAGGGATTACAGCGATCTGATATAACAATAAACTTTAATTGCTTACACACACAATTGGATTTTTTCTTTTATGCAATTTTTAGTACAAAATCGAACAGTTAGAAATGATGTATTAAAATTTCTTAAATGTGAATGAGTTCAATTGTATTATTAGTTACTTCACAGATGTTATCAGTTTTTTTAAAAAATTAATAAGCACATTGTTTTTCTACTTTGTATTATTTTAGAGAAAAATAACAATAGACAATAAAAAATAACAATAAAAAAACTACGGAGGAGAGATTTTAGTAAACATACTTGACATTTCCTCATACTATATTTTATCTCATATTGTTCTCACACTATGAGAAACCGCACTCATTCAATATATTTTTCTTCTTTTATTTAAGGACATCCTTAGTATAAATTTTTAATTTCAAATCCTTTTTTTTCTTTTTTCCCGTAAATGGGTTGCATCTTAGCAACTAAGCCTTTGCTGGCACGGCTAGTCCCCGAATACGAAAGCCATTTCAGTGGGAGCGCCATCTAGTGGCGGCTCACGATAGCAAATTTGGACGCTTGAATTAATTTAATTCAAGCTCTCGTCGGATGCTAAATGCTGCCGTGATTTAATTTTGCCGAGTGTACCAAAGCCAAATTGATACCCAAGGGATCTTTTACATGCCACATAATCATGTGACATGCATGCCTATAATTTTTGCATCCAGAAAATCCAGTTCCAGCAAGGATTGAACCTGTAACCTTAAGCTTACGAGGAGTGCAGTCTACCTCTAAATCACCGGAGCCGACAATTTTAAATCCTTTTACTCTAATCAGTTGTTCTAAAATTCCATTCACTTCAAATAATTCTTATACAGTCGGACCCCGATTTAACGAATTCATCACGGCCGAACGTTTTATTCGTTAACTAAGGGTTGCTCGTAACATTGCGCGAGTGTTATCAAAAAATACAAAACGTTTACACGTACATTTTGGTATATCTATTACAGGGGTGTTCATACTTTTCCAGGGTACGGGTTACTTTAAATTTTTTATTGGTATTGCGGTCTACCGAGTGTCAGGGGGGGGTCCACAGGTCCGGATCCTCCCACATATCCCTTGATTTCCTTTTCCCGATTGATTATAATTTCTTGTACATAGTACGAAAAATTTAATCAACTATTTCTTATTAATAGTTTTTTAAAATTAATTAATCAAATTTTTTTCAATAATTTAATTTTTACTGTTTTTTTTATTCCCGACAATCAACAAAATCAAAAAAAAATTTCTTTTTTTGGTAGTGTATTAGGGTATGATACGAGAGTGGTAGACTTTATCCCCCTTGAAAAATTCTAGTGCGCTCCACTGCCCAGTATCGTAGATGTGGTGATGTGAAAGTTTATAATATTTATTATAACTTAATAATAAATACGTGGAATATTTGTACTTTTACCCACAAAACTAAAATAAAAAAAACTCACACTTTTAAAATCGCGTTTAAAGAAAAATACAAGACTCACACATAATAATAAAAGCCTCAAAAATTTTAATATCAAATTACGTATTTATAATCAAACAATACAAAATACATTAAAAAATATAACATTTTCATCTATAGTTAGTGCGTGTAATTATAGTCGGTAGAAGACTAAGTCTGATTATTGTTAGCTAATCTTGAATATATATTTCGGTGTATAATTATTTATTGCTAATCTTAAGGTGGTCACTCCAAAATGTCTTGGCGGTCCACCAGTCGATCGCGATCTACGTAATGCCCACCTCTGCTCTATAATAAGTATCTACACAAAAGAATATCCATATAAAAATCCATATAAAGAAATTTCCTCACATTTTATTCAGCAGCTAAAGATATTGTTGGAAAATTATTACGCACCAGTTAATTGGAAACTTAAAAATACTGACTTATAGATGTTTGACCATCTTTTTGATTCCTGGCTGGAAAGATTTCTTTTCCGACTTTATGCAGAGAAGAAAATGAAACATCATTTACATCTTGTTGTGTTAGGTACGTTTTCACAGCTTCCAAACAATGTAAAGCATTAGAAAATGTAACAGTTTTGATGAGAGCTTCATAATCTATATCTGCATCAAAATCGCTATTCATTCACAAATTTTGAAAAACAAAATTTCCTGGAAAATTGGACGTTTGGAAAAAATAATCCTCATTTCCCTCAAGAAAGAGAACAAATAGTAAATACTCTTAAAATATCCCCAGCGTTATGGATTGGGATGAGAAAAGAAAGGAAATTCTTGTCCTATTCAAAACTCATGTGATAGGTTACTTTCATGACCATATGCACCTGTAAAGTCTACAATGGGCTGCACCCTTTCCCGTCGAAATTTTCTGTGAACAACAAAAGTCTTTCTGTTCTGGACAAAAATAATGTCACTTGAAAAAAGAAATCCTTTTTTTTCTTATCCAAACTTAAAAAAAAAGATTCTCGGTTGTTGAAATAATTTGTTAGGTTTTTTATTCGTTAAATAGGTTATTTTTGCGTTCATTTTCATGGGGAGGGGGAAAGAAAAGTTCGTTAAATAGCGAAATTTGTTAAATAGGATTCGCAAAATCGGGGCTCGACCATATTTTATTAAGAAATATTAATTTTTAGGTGTATTGACTAATTTAGTGCTGGATGCCTTCGTCAATATCAAAGAACAGAGTCAATATTTGGAACGTGTTTTCAAGCAAAAAAAGTGCTCAATTGTTTATAGAATTAAGTATGTTCATTACACATGTAGTAATTATTATACAGTGGTTTTAAAATTTAAACACATCATTAACAAATATTTTATTTGAACGGGAACTTAAACAGTTTCTTTTTGAAATAGTCGAATATAGGAGGTGAAATATTGAATATATACTACACTTCGATACTCTATATATATACATAATTTCTGCATTAAAAATATTAGAGATGTTTTTATTATTCGGTTCTTTGTTTATAATAAACGCATTTATTTACTTCGAGATGAATCAAAAATACAATCTTCATTAGAAAGATTCATCACATCGGCAATGTTTTAATTAAATGAAGATCGTCGTCGGTGATGACGTTTTGAGAAGATGAGATGCGTTCCAAAGATCAAAGAAGATAAGATCTTTTTGTAGTACTATTAAAAAAGGAATACAAATTTTAATTTAGTGTTAAGGAAGAAAAGTATGCCACTGAATAACAAAAACTTTATAACCTAATAAAAATAATAAAAAAAAAAAAAAAAATAATAATTAAAAAAATTTTTTTCTCTGAAATTAAAAAAAATAATGCTTTTTCGCCACTTTGATATTTAATTAATAGTTTTCAAATTTTCGCGCATAAAATAACACACACACACACACACACACACACACACACACACACACACACACACACACACACACACACACACACACACACACACACACACACACACCACACACACACACACACACACACACACACACACACACACACACACACACACACACACACACACACACACACACACACACACACACACACACACACACACACACACACACACACACACACACACACAATTATATTAGCCAATATATTATTATATAACAGTGTTTTCTTGTTCATATTTAACAATTCCGCGCAGTAAGTCGAAAAACAAAAAAAATTTCTTTGTATTGATCCTTTTCTAAGTTTAAAAACTTTAAAATAAAGATAGAAACAAAAAACATAGCTCACATTATCCTTTTCTTTACTTGGACTAGTTTTGATTCCGACTTCAGTCGCCCGCATATTAAGTAGTGTATCTGAGCTGGCTGCTGTTACTAATGAAAGGAAGGTTGAGGCTACTGTTACAGTTAAAGCTAACATAATGGTTATCTGAAACAAAATAAGAAGTTTGTTGTTAAAAATGCAGCTTCGATTGAGTTAATATTGATTTTTATTTCAAATTTCTCTCATTGACAATTATTTATTCAATTTTCTTAGAAACATTTGAATTAAAATTTCAGAGCAAAATTTCTTCTAATACTTCAATATAAAGAAGAAAACAGCAATGTAACAATAAGGTAAATAAATGAAAATAAGACAGAAAATTTTAAATGAAAAATTAATACCTATGATCTATTTAATACTTAAGATATTAGATGCCCTCGCTTTCTTTTTATGCATTTACTACAATTTTTAATAGAAAAGACAGTAAAAACAATGTGCAAAATAATTTGTTTGTTTTTAATTTATATATTTTTGAACTCCTTATTATGAATAAAAAACGTAATTATTTACAGACTATACTCACTACTAAAGAAGAAGCCTTTTAGCACTGTATAAAATGGGAATGTGGATTTCTAATGGTAGTGACGAATCTTATATGGGTTACCTACACACATAAGGTCTTGAAAGATGTTTTGATAGTCCAAGAGCTGCAGAATTAACTCCTTTGAAATTATAAGAAGTAAAAAATCGAGTGCTGAAGATAATCAGAAATATTTCTGAAAAAAAAATTGAAATTTAATTTTTTTATTAAATATTGATTTTTTTATTTTTTGTGTGTATAAACACAAATAGTTTAAAATTCATAAAAATAGAAAATGATTTCCTCTTTATCTGTAAGATAATTTGATTTCAATAAAATGCGTAATACTTTTTGCAAAATGGAAAATTTTTTACTTAGGTAAATCACAAAATCGTTATGCTGCTAATAAATGAAATTTTTTTTGATTTAATCAGCTTTAAAAAAGATTTTAATTAGAGAAAGACAGGTATATGATAAACAAAATACCATGGGGAACACAAACACATTGAGTTTGCGCACACGACTAATTATTAATTTTTTCTGTAACTTAAAAAAATTAAGTATGTTAGTAACAAAACAATTACAATTTTTATTGAAATCTCACATCAGTTCTTCAGTGATGAAAGTTTTTCAAAACTTCCTTTTAAAAACACCGCAGTATTTTCTACATTTAATTACAGGAATATATTTTTTTAGTATAAATAATAGAATAAATATCTAATTGTAATAATTTCTGCTTAAAATTTTTTAAATAAGACTTAACAACATTTACTGATTTTTTAAAATAATACCTTATTTCTAGATAAACCAAATGAATTTATATTCTATACTTATTATGCATGACATATCAAAAGAAATAAATCCATGCGTTAAAAATAATCCTAAATGTAAGCAGTTATAAAATTTAAAGTTGATGGTATCAATTACTTAAATCTCTTTAAATACATTATACCTTTAGTTTAATTTCAAATTATACAATGAATTACTATTGTAAATAGCATCTAGTTAAATACATTAAAGCTGTAGTTTTTATTTGACTATAAATATACTTAAACAGGAAAGAGAGGAACATAAGACTAAGGTCATTGTTCTTACCTGCCTTATCTTGGATTTTCCTAAATGTGTACTTTTTCAAAGCAGCGAAAGTAAAATTTCACTGTGTACATCGTTCCTACTTTAACAATGATAAACGTTTTGACTGCTCAGATGATCATATGCTGTCGCAGATTTCAAGCGAGACTTCATGTTTGTATTTTGAAAGTTCCGAAAACAGGCGGAAGAATTCTTTGTGTTAAGAAAAGAAATAGAGCTACAGGCCTTGAACTAATTCAGGTACTCCACCCATGGAGTTATTTAGCGAAAAGTGACTTTCGCTTCCGCGTTTCATAGCTTCCGAGCATGAAACGAAATGGACTTCGAATAAATCGGAATAGCTTGCTGACGAGGTGATCGAGGAAATTTTGTAACCTGTCTTGTTCGTGTAACCGTAAAGAGTGAAGTTTTTTAGCGCGTTTTTCAAGTAGTGTAAAAAAAGCGCTATTAGGACGCAAATTTCGTCTTCGTCTTCCTTCCATATTTTGTCGTACCTTTTTCTCAGCCAATAAGCAACCGATTGACCTCGGGTTTTCGGCATTTGGTCGCATTTGTGCCCTAGATGAGCCGAATCATATTTAAATTTAATAATTTTAACATTTAAAATTAATTTTTTTAAAGTATAGTACACACTACTTTCTGTTAGTAAAAAGTTCATTAGTTGCATTATTGTAAAATACAACATGTGAAAAACGCGCTAAAATTACTTGGCCATGCCAATGATTGATATCTTGTTTTATGTTTATTTTGTTTAACTATTGTAATTCGATTTGAAATTCGTTGAGGAAGATGTAATTAATCTTTAATGCATTTGTAAATCTGTCGCTTTCTTTCATACGTATATAAAGTGACGTTTTAAGACTTCTTGAGGCAGTAGGCCCTTTGTAAATGTAGGCTTTAACTATAATCTTTTAAAATCAATAAAGGACTCACTCTCTCATCGCGATATCTCTGGAACAATTAGACCTACAGATATGAAATTTGTCCGGTATGTTTCTTTTGAGTAGAGATTCATTAAGAACATCGCCCCCAAGGAGAGTTGCGGGGTTGTTAAAGAAAAAAATTCCCGCTTATAACTATAAGATATATAGATTTGAAATTTGGCAAATATGTTTATTTTGTCCAGTAGAGAACCTATAAGAATAGTTTTGCGAAAATCGACATCCAAGGGGGATTGACGGAGGGGACGGAGACATTATAGATAAAAAGAATGAAATATCAGACTTTCGAGCTTTAAATTTGGCTAATATGTTCTTTCTGTTAAATAGAGATCCCCTAAGTATGGATTTTTCTGAAATCACCTCCCTGAGGTGTTGTCTGGTTTTTGGGGCATTATGTAAAAAATAAAATCATGTTTTTGAGAAATTAGGCCTAGAATCTTGAAATTTGGTAAACATGCTTCTTTTGTTGATTAGAGATATCCTAAAAACGGTGTTGAAAGAAATCGACTCTAAAGGGGCGAGTTAAGAAACGTAAAAGATAATATATTTCCGATATAGTAATTCAAGCCCTGTCCTTTTTAAAACGATAGGTGAAATCTATAGGATATTTTTCAAAATCAAAAGCTATATGTGGTAGGACTACTTAGATAAAAATAACTTAAAGTAATGCATAGTCATCCAATAAAATGAAAAACCTAGCTAGGTGAGTATGTAATGGCTAGTTGACAGTATATAGCATACGTTGTCAAATACTTTTACAAACGGTAATACGATACTAATAAACTTGCGTGAAATTTGAAACTCAGATTGTAGATTTATTTGCTTTTTAAAGTTATCATCGCTCTAAATTTATGTAATCAGAGCCACAAACCGATGATATAAATGATTTCTAAGTAGGTACCTTCCCTTGCAAAACTTCCACAACAGGTCAATGAGAGCATGTTCAATTTAACATGAATTTGACCCCAATAGCTCAACCTCCATTGTTCAACATTGAATACATTCTAAAATCCACACAATTTGTTGTCCTCAAAACTAATTCATTTTATACTAATCTGCCGGGGTTCTTTTCATTAAACCTTACAAGACCATAAGGTTATTAAGAATAAATAAAAGTATGCAGCTGTTTATTTAAGTTTGCTTAGACATAAAATAAATAAAAATCATAAGAAAAATGCATAAAAATGTGCATATGTTTTGGATCAATAAGTCAATTAAATTTGGATCACTGTATAGTTTTATCAGGCAGTAGTTTTTATTTGTTCAAATACACTTTATTATTGCACAAAATTATACAAATTGAATAATATAAAACATGGAGAAAACACACCAATATATTAATACACGGCACTATTAACCGAAATAAGTAATAAGAATTAGAAGAATGTTCTATCATTGGCGCATATCGATTTTAAAACTTTCTTTTTGTTTCACAACCTTCCCGTTTACGTAATTGCGTTCGGCATGCGTTCTATTTTGATATTATGCATAAGAAATGAAGATAAAGTTATAATTAATATAACAACGACCAATTTTAAAGGGGAAAATGTTTCCTTTAGTCGTGAAAGGGTTAAGGTCGAGGGACTTGAGTGGCCATCGCATTGTTCGCTTCAGTCCTGGGTTCGATTACTGATGCGTCTACCGACTCACTGGGTTGAAATTATCTGTCGAGATTCAGGCTTATCTGTCGAGGAACAACAGTGCAATTAGAGTGCTCATCATTTAATCATGGCTGAAAATTAAAAGGTCCGTCCCCTGTAGTCCTCGGGTTGTTTCTGAGTAACATGTTAATCAATCTCCTTTTATCAAAATAAACGAAGAAAAACATTTAATGAAATCAGATTTTTTAATCAAATGATTAATATTTCTTCTTTCTCTAACAATAAAGCAGTTTTTTTTAAATGAGCTATCAGTTCTGCTTAGTATACATATATTGTAGTTTGTTATAATTCTTGTGTAGTTATGATGTATTAACGATAATGTATTGCACATAATTTCAAATTTATTTATAATATAAGTATAGAATGTGTATTAGTTTTATTAACGTACCGAAACGGTATTTAGTCATTCGTATAGTGGATGCTTTTTGTTTGTGAGATATATATCTCCTTAACCAAAATTAAGTTATATCTATTATGTTAAATTAATAAATTAAGTAAATAATTGAAGAGAGAATTATATGTTAACACATTGGAAATAATTAGATTTGTTAAGTGGTAAAATAAAATGTACTGTTTAATTAAAAATAATTAATTTCTCAAATTAAAACGATCAACTAAAATATTTTGCTACCAATTGTAAAATGCTTTGACTGAATTTTGAGGGTTTTTAAAAAAAATTTGCGCGTTATTATTAAGTGCAACAAACACCGTTTTAGTATTTATAATATTGGATTAGAATTTAATTAGCAGCAACACAAAAAATATTTAAAAAATATAATTTTTTTGTGTTTAGAAAAATACAGTGGGAAGTCCCAATATCCCGAAAAAAATAACTCTGTTTTAAATTCGTTTAACAAAGATTCATTTTTCAATCATAAAATGCTCTTTGTTTCAAAAAAAAATTTGCAAAATAAATTTTTGCAAAATAGAGGTCCGACTGTAATTTTATTTTTATTTTCTAAATATTTGAAAATTAAAACAAAATTTTGAAAATAAAGATGAATAATTTAATCTGCCGCAAAATTATTATTTGTTATTATCATCAAAGAACGAGATCATTTTACGTATAGACTTCTTGTTAAATACCACTGAGGAAACAGTTGAAACATTTGAAATTGCCCTATTTTACCCATTCTTCCTACGATTCTTCACCATTCTATTATTAAAACATATGGATAGTTTTTATTTTATTTTATCAGTTTATTTTTCGATTTCGTCGAATGTTGCACGAAATTCACAAAAGCCTCTGTCCTGCCCAAACGGACGAAGAGTGGAAATTGCCACTTGTGGTCACAAAGTATTTTCTTCTAAATTCGCTGTCCACATGCAAATGTACGTTCACGCAATCAGCATTAAAAGTTTGCATCTTTGTTTAGAAGGAATAATTTTAGTTCCCGTGTGGTATTGCTGGAGAAATTCCACTAAATAAGCAAATTCTTTAAATTTTGTACACCAATGTATATTTTACCCCGTAAAGACTCAACCCATGTTTCCTATTAAACAATAAAGTAGTCAATTTTTTTGCCCAAAATGTTAAAAACAAAAGGAAATTTTTACTAAGCCCTTAACGGATATGCTTAAGTAATTTGAGCAAGGTAAACAGGCCCAACTGTGTATGCACACTCTAGATAATTTCAGCAGGGTTGCATTCTAAACTTCTGTAATTTTCACTCTCGAATATAAGCGAGCGCCGTCTGCACTCATGAGACTGAGTGCAATCTATCTTCATAATGAGGAATTCTTATTCGCAATCTGATATTTTACGACTTAGGGAACGTCATTTTCCCAATTTTGTACCACCAACACTAAAAAAAAAAGAAGCTCCAATGAGATACTGCGCTGTGTGTTGTGTTAAAAGGGATAGAAAAAGAAACATGAAAAGAAAAGAAAGTTGTTATATATGTAATGGAAGCAATTTGGGCTATGGGTTGCACCTTGCTTCCAAATATGTCACACAAAAGAAAATTCTGAATAGTTTTCTAAAATAAATGCTACTATTATTATTATTTCTGCTTAAAAGGTATAAATTGAAATTTTTACTGATAAACATATGTTTCTTTCGAAATCGCAATTCGAAAATAATAATAATAATAATAAAAAAAGTCGGTAAACATGCGAGATTGCAATATTCAGCTCTTATCTACAATGTGAATTAAAATCCCAAATAAAAATAAAAGTTTTGATTGCTTCTGTATTTCTTTTACTCTTAGCCAAAACAAGGTTTTAATATGTGTTTCTCAAACTGTGGAGCACGCCCCACTAGGATGGTGTGATAACTTAAAGAAGGGGGGGGGGGACAAATTGAAAAGTCGAAAACAAAAGATTATTTAAAAAGTTATTAATTTACTGAAAGTAAACAAACAAAATTCACATTTACACTCAGGTATAATACACCTATAAATGTATCTGTACTGCACAATGTATTTTAAAATTATTTTCACATTACTAAGTTAAGAAAAAGTTTAATAATTACCAGACTTAATGGGCTTGTCATATATTAAATTATATGGGAAAATTAACACCTATCTTGATAATTTGTATGGTTTATAATTAATCCCTTAACTGCTGATTAAAAGTTGCGCAATTCGTCCCCCCCTCCCTCAATACCACCGTTTTCCACATAGGCACTCGTATGTGATGTATTGAGGGGAGGGGGAGAAAAGGAAGAAATAACTAAATCCTTCGCAAACACTGTCAATGTCCTTTTATTGCATTCCAAAGCCTTCGGAATAATTTTATGGATAGCAGTGCACAGAAAAGTTCTTACTTCGGAAAGACGTATATATACGCACCGGGGCAATTTAGCTGAGAGTGACGTTTATATACGCTGGTGGCACTTAAGAGGTTAAAGTTGTTCTGTAGCTTTAGTATCAAAGTATAGTATTATTGAATTCAATACATTGTTATTGTATGGAGAGGGGCGCGATGAAAATTATGATTGAACATTAGGTCGCAAACGTATAAAGTTTGAGATGCACTGTCTTAAATGAGCAAAATTGATTTTTTTACCCGTTTTTTCAAAAGATGTGCGTGTAAAGGGGTTAAATGAGGAATTTTCCAACATGGACAAATTCTTTTTGTTAGAAACAGATAAAAAAAACCCCTCTAATATATCTGTTTTCCACATACAATATGAACATTTAATATGCTTTGCTTATATAGAATAACTAATAGAAAATATCATGGTAGAATCATCACTGGAACTTTCAGTATTTTAATTGCGTGACTGCTCTTAACCTTAGAAAGTACTTACGTTTTATTTCGAATTCCAGTAGTTTTTGACCTACTTTCGCTTAGCATAAAGTGATTTTCAGAATGGAAAAAAACGAAAGCCACCTTTTGGACGACTCTTGAACAGTTGCATGACTACCTAATGTATATAAGCACATTATTATGTGTTACAAGGAATGAGAGAATGGCGAAAAAGATTGTGTACCTGAAGAATGAATGTTTGAATACGTCTACTAACGGACGTTTAACCCCATAAGTGATCAATTTTTTTGCCCATAATGTTCCAAAAAAGGCACATACTTAACAGAATGCGAAAATGGAAGAATCTTATTTAAATTTTATATTTTAAAGTTTTCTAATTTTTACTTCATAATTTTGGAACACAAAACCCCCTAAATGCAAGGTTTTTTTTAAGTACACTCTGCATGCTATGAAGGATGTTTCACATATCTTAAAAGAATTTCTCTCCTATTTACAAAAAAATTTCATGTATGTCCCTCTTTTTCAAACGGTTGAGGATTTTGTGTGTGAGTGCATATATATATGCACACGCAATTTGAAACACGGTACAAAACCAAGTCTTACACCGCAATGATAACAGAGATAATATAGGCCTTTTTGGATTATCTTTCCATTTTCATTTCTGCTCAAGCAACAAATTACACATTGCCAATCCCTGTTCTTTATCGAATATTTTCAAGAATGTAAATTTCTGCTTTCAATAAAAAATCCCCATCTTCACCAGAAAGAAAATCCCGGATAAGAAGTTTTTCAGTAACATGGACAAACTGCATTTCTGAAAAACACTAGCACAAAAATCACATTATAAGAATTAAAAATATGTACAAATCAAAGATAGAAAGAAGAAAATATCAGCGCATGAAACGGTTATAACGGCCCGTAGGGTGCACGGGCAAACCTGTTAGGGGTTAAAGCAACTCAAGAATTAGGAAGGATGAATGAGGAAGACTGTAAAGACGAGACAGTAGATACAAACGGGTGTTAATATTTGTCATTCTTATTCATAAATGTGAGCAGTTTATCATTTTTTTAATAGGAAAACCGTTTAAAAAAGGTTACAGTTTTTTTTTAAATTTAGTGTTTTTAGTATGGAATAGTTTATACATCACGCTTGCGGTAATAATGGCATGGAGGTACATAAGTATGATTAAGGTACCCTAAAATTGTGAATTTTGCCAAAAATTGACTTATTTTTTATGATTTTATTCTATAGACCATTTTATTTGCTTTATAAAAATACCAAGTTTATTATTTTCCATTCAATAGAACAAGAACTACAAGTAATTTAGTAAAAGCAGATGCCACTACTTTAAGCAAGATGTCATACATTAAAAAATATGCGCAAAATGCGTTTTACTCAAAATATGTTTTTTTGAAAATGCTCAAAAGAGGACAGCGATTTCTCAAAAAGTTTTGAAAATAAATAACTGAAATTTTATTATGTATGTTCTGTATAACAGTAGAAGTGTTTTAACCCTCAGATTTATCAACCTGTTTTGTTACAAAATTTACGGTCAAAGCTTACAGTTATGTGAATATAATCACTGTTTTTTTAAGCGATTTCGTATAATAACTAAGATAAAGTGCTCTAGATTTTGTGAAAAAATTAAAATATATCTCTTATCCTGAAGGTCATTTCAAAAATGAAAAACATAGCAACACATCAGAATTGAAAAATTGAAAATCTGTTCATAAACTTTTGGAACAGAATGGGTCGCGTTTGTTATTTTTTGTTAATTTTTACCCATTTTTTCCCATTTTAGTAATAATGATTTCTTTTTCTCTTCTTAATTTAAGCAAATTTTTCTTAAAATGTACTAAATAAATCTAAAAACCACAAAAAAATCCCCATATCTCCATTTTTTCAAAAAAAAAGTTGTTGCAAGTAGTCGGATACCTTAAGCCATATTTACATAATAAAAGTTTATTTAAATATAGACAGAAATATATAGACGTAAAATACAGACATGTTAGCGGCTATTTATTTTATTCTTACTTCATCCTTTTATATATAATAAAATATTACCATTATGAAGCCTACAAGATATATACTACTAGATTATTTACTGTATCAGGTACATAACTTCGACACTAAATAGGGAACAGGTATTTTTCCCTCGGATTTTTATTCGATAATAATCTAAGAAAAGTTTCCTGAGCTCAAATGAGATGATTGCAGCATTAAGAACTTAAACATCTTTTTATTTAGACAATCTATTTGCAGCTTCCAACTTGCAAAGGACAACAAAAACAAGCCTTTACTTTTGTTCAGTGATACTCAATCGGCGGCCCACCAGGCTTTTTTAAGTGGTCAGGTCATGGCCCATTGCCCTCAGAAATTCATTTATTTATGATAATTCAGTGGGAAATTCTTTGTTAAAGAATCAAATATATCAATTTTTTTTGCTGTCGATGTCGTATGGGTGCGAATTGATATTTTTTTTTGCTGATTAGTGAAAATAGACAACAATAGAGTAGCGATCATTTTATGAGTGGAACTAATTTTTAACTATCTTTCCTATCTTGCCAGCGAAAAATATTCGAAGAAAATAGATTGTTTCAAGAAGATTTGGAGAGAAGTTGACTACTTTGTAGTGAAAAGCAAGCATTGTTTGATTTGTCACGAGTATATTTAAAAAATACCAATAAACAGGAATCACATTCAATGACTATTATATTTCCTTAGTTATTATATTCCATGGTCAGGTACACGATTATAATTCCAATGTATCCTTCATTCTCTATTCAATGATTCAGTTCATCGTTTGGCATTTTGTTTAATTTGCAGACAAAGCAGCACAAAGAACATTACATGACTCTAACTCTACAAGCCAAACGATTATACACCTCTTCGATGACTTGCAGCGCTATCTGTACATTTAATATTTAATTTACAGCAATGACACTTTCCCTCGAAGATCTCTTTGAAGAGATGATAAATATTCTTACTTGAATAATTTTTACTACAGCAAAAAAATGTTTTGTCAGTGGTAATGTCACAGCGGTAACAAAGGTACCCTATGAAATTTGTTACATTATTGGTAATCATATGAAACTGTTTACTGATGCAGAAATTGTGAAAGAGTGATTCTTAAATGCTTCAAATTTAGAAAAAATTAGTGAAAAAATAAAAAATATTAAAAATAATAATTAAAAAAAAGCAAAATAGGAGTTTTAATATTTGATCAATTTCCACATTTTAACTTTTCTATGTTATCTTCGTCTTAAAGCATTCCCTACGTCTTAAAACATTCTACGAAACCACTTCTGTTTCATTTCACACCCCTCTTAAATCTCGCTTGCGTGCGCCTGGTATTTTCCGTATTTTGTTAGTTCCCAGAAGGGAAATTTTTTCGTGTTAAGCTTTGTTTCGCGTGTTCATAGAAAAAATGGTATGGAAAACATAGTAATTTTTCGGGATCGTCGTATTATTTCATGTTAACCGATGTTTCGGGGAATATGTTCGGCAATAATATTTGACGATTAAAATTATTCGGGTCATGACCTTATTGGGGCTGAGTCAAGAATTAGACAAACATTTCAAGTTTTATCGTAGCATTAAAATTTAAATATTTAACATTCATTGATATTTATCAAATCACTTAAATAAATATTACATTTTATTTTAGATTAGTATTTGATTTTCTGAGTATATTTTAAGAGTTTTCTCATTGATATTTTTCATTAAATTGTTTTTACATCTGAGTAACAAAATGCCAAAACAAGGATGAGATGAAG